>CAUDMG010002871.1:85000-192471 GCA_958450375.1 Homarus gammarus | reverse complement strand
ATATTCAAAATGATCATCAAATTGTAAGAATTCCAGCAATGTAATTATATTCTGGCTGGGTAATGTGTATGAATTTTATGAGCCAAATAAAAAAAAAAAAAATTATACTTCATGCGTATATGGGTAGATGAACCGCAGAAAGTGAAAGTATTACCCCGCTTTAAACAGTTTCACTTTATGCGATTTCTCATATACGCGGTGCCTTGCCAGAACCGAACTTTCACTTTACGCGGTTCATCTACCCATATACGCGCAGTGTGTCCGGCTCGAAGCTATTATTAGATTCACCCCACCCGCCTGCTCCCTCCTCCTCCGCCTGGGCAAGCCGCACGGTAAGGTTGCGCAGTGCATGTCTCTGTTGCGTTATCACTGACATCATATGACGTATCGGACTGTGATTGGCCATGCATCCCTACCCCCTTCTGCTGCTAGCTGTAATTGGTTTAAAGTAATATGACGTGTCCACCCGGGGAGGGAGGGAGGGAGGAAAGACGACGCTTGACATAGCCGCGGCAGTTTCATCCCTCCAGGCCACACCGTGTATACGTGCATCCATTGTTCTGTGAAATGGCTTCCGCCGGACCACTGCCACCAGAGAAACCTTTCCTTACCTGGACCTAGCCGCCCTAAGCCAAAGAAGATACGCCGTTCTCTAAGCTACGAAGTGAAATACCAGATCGTTCAAGATTTGGAGAAAGGAACACGTCAAGCTGATCTCGCGCGCCAGCATGGAGTGAACGAATCTACGATTCGTACTATTAAGAAGGATGCAGCCAAGATCAAAGAGCACATGACAATCGCAAAGTCTGCAGGTGCTTCAATGATGAAGTATTCCCAGAACAAGGTGCGGCTAAAGGTGGAAAATTTGCTGGTGAGTTACTTAATTCGTCAGGCGCGACGCAACATGGCGGTGGACACGCGATCCGTTCAAGAGTACGCACGTGAACTGTACGCAGCAGTGTCACATAAGATGGGAATTGCAGAGCCCAAACCCTTCAATGCTTCCTCTGGTTGGCTGCATAGGTTTAAGAAGAGGAACAAAATCACCAACATCAACATTGGTGGTGAAGAAGCGAGTGCTGACCGTGTGGCGGCTAGAGATTTTCCTCCGTTCTTACATGAGGTTATGGAGGAAGGGCAGTTCACTGACGACCAGGTGTTCAACATGGACGAATCCGGCCTTTTTTGGAAAAAGCTGCCTACCAAGACCTTCGTTGTCCAGTCTGCCAGCAAGGTTCGGGGTCGGAAGTTGCAGAAGGAGCGCATCACCGTCCTCTTTACCACCAATGCCTCCGGTACCTGTAAACCAAATATCAGTGATTCACACAGCCCGCAAGCCGCACGCCTACAAGAATATGAACATGAACAAGCTTAATGTCCACTGGCTAACCGCACATAAGACGTGGATGTTCTCTGCTCTGTCCCTCTCCTGGTTTGACAACTGTTTCGTTCCAGACGTCAAGAAATTCTGCGAGCAATAGAATGTTCCATTCAACATTTTGTTGCTCCTTGACAACGCACCAGGACACTCGCCCCAACTTATGGATCGTCACCCCAACGTAAAAGTGGTCTTCCTTCCTCCCAACACAGAATCATTAATCCAGCCCATGGACCAGGAGTTAATCTGCAATGTTAAAACTGCATACTCGGCAAAGAAATTCAAGCTCCTGAATGACTCTACCAACACCAAGGATGAGTTGCGTAAGCTGGGTGACACCGACAGCGAGAGTAAAAGCAACGAGGACAAGGAACAAGACGTGGCGACTCAAGAAGTTCTCGTCAAACAGTTTTGGAAAAATTTAACGTCAAACAAGCTGTAGATTTCTTGGTGGAGGCATGGGATCAGCTGTTTATTGCTACGATTCGTCACGCATGGAGGCATGTGTTGCATGGCATACCAGGTGAGAGGAGGAGTCAACCTTTGACTGGTGAGGTTCAGACTGTTGCAGTAGCAGTGGACCTTGCCAGAGAAGCTGCGCACAGTATTACAGCTGAAGGCTTCTCCGAGACCACCAACGAAGACATCCTGGAGGTGATCAGAGATCCTGAAATGACTGTCGACGAGATGTTGGAAGATGATCACATCAGTGAAGAGGAAGATGGTGGTTCAATCTCTGAAGAACACAAGTTAACGCATAGACATATTAAGGGTGCCATCGCATGTGCAGAAAAATTGAAGCTCTTCCTTTCCAACGACAATGACGATGACCGCTATGAAGTCTTCCATACCCGGCTGGTGCAGGCTATGGAGCCGTACATCAAGGTGTATCAAGACAACATCAACACTAGCCGTCAAAAAAGCATTACCGAGTTCTTCGCCAGCAACCCACCACAGCCAGCCAGAGCCAGTGATAGTGACAGTGAAGGTGACTTTGAGAGATTTGTCAGGGAAGCCCTGACAACTGTAACTGATAGTGATGCACCTAGTAATGGTGATTCACCTGAGGGCCAGTAATCTGCCCTCTGCCTCAGAACCAGCCTCCATCCCCGTATGTCGACCCATCTCTTCTTCTAACGTAAGTGTTACACATAACTTTTAGTTTTCCTAACTTAACCTTTATTTTTCCTAACCTAACCTCTTCTATATTACTTGTTTGTGCATACCATCATAAAGTTAAGATAAAATTTTTACTACAACATAGTTGTGTGTCGTCAGAAAGTGGAGTTTGGGGGTCGGGCCAGTCTCTATTGGAATTAATCCCATATGATCTGTTGTACTTAACGCGGTACCCTGTGGGTTCAATTGACCGCGTAAATCGGGGTACTACTCTCTCTCTCTGTGTGTGTGTGTGTGTGTGTGTGTGTTGATAAAATCACATGGGAAAATGGAAACAACTCTGTTGTTTCCTTTTTCTCTTGTGATTTTATCAAGATTTATCTTATCCACGTTTTCATTGTGGATTTACATAAAAAAAAAAAAAAAAAAAAAAAAAAAAATATATATATATATATATATATATATTATATATATATATATATATATATATATATATATATATATATGTATATATATATATATATATGTATATATATATATATATATATATATATATATATATACTGTACTGTACTGTATTTCTGTGTCTTACACAATATTAAAACAATTCTTAAAACAATTTTGAAGCAGCACCCCCACGAATTAGAGTCACAAGCTGCCACTGGTCCCGATGGAAAAGGCATCCTATTTTTTAATATGGCTGAACTGAAATGAACTAATTCAACCACTTTCAATATACTGTAACACCATTCTTTATTCATTTGAATTCTGTTGGTGAATTCCTATAAATCGAGATGTGAGCATCTGATCCTTGGTTGGCTCTAAGATTCCTTTAAAAAGCCGATTTGTTTGATCTGAAGAGAAAGGGAAGTATCAGAGCTTGATTGTTGAACTGCTGGGGTGCTTGTTTGTGTATTGGGGCAATGACCAGACATTTACCTGCCATCCAGTAAAGGTGGAGTAGACTTTGCACCCTCCACCTTGAATGCATTACAAACTTCGGTCCAGGACTATACCATTATATATTGACCTTCTATTTAATTGATATTTCTATTATCCATGGGCATGGCCCTGGTCCTAAAGCTGCAGGGTAAGAGATGGTCAATTTGTATTAGAATTTCTAATTTATTTTATAAGTTGTCTGAGTTATCCATAGTAACTACTGTATTGGTATTCTTAATACTTATGGTATGGTATATCTCCACACAGTTGTAACACAAGTACAGTGTTTTTTACAAAAGAATGCATGATGTTGTGTTTAACGGGATGAAATTTTTCTTCCAAATGCAGTGGCAGGTCCAGGGGGGCCAAAGGACCACATACCCTTGACAATGCAAACAGCTTCATCTTCTGAAATTTTTGCTGCCAATAATCAGGTGTGGGTCCAGGGGGATGGGAGGAACTCCCGCTGTGTGTTCAGTGACCTTGTTACCGAGTTAGACAGTGATGGCATCAGGATATGTCATGTCAACTCATAGACCAATTAGGCATTGCTGACATGACCTAAAAATGTGCGACCAAATCACACTATTCCAGTATAAAGGCCACAATAATGTTGAATTTGGATTGTGACATGTTGGGTGTTTCTGGTCAGCCCCAATGGGAGGCAAGTCAATGTAATCAATGTGAATGCAACAAGTTAACTTTTAACTTGTCACAGGTTAGGTCACACACTGTATAACAGGTCTCATGGCAGCAAGTTACTACAGCATATTTTTGTGAGTGACTCCATGGTGACAACTAATGGATTTACTTTGTTGCAAAACATAGTCACAAAGTGTCGGTGGTTTCATATGTATCTTTCACTGCAGTACTATGTCCTGGGTTGGAGTCCTGGCCAGTGACAGACATGGGAAGGGTGTTACCCAGTGTGACACTACAGGTTTCCTCCAGATACTGTACTCCACTTTCCTCCTGTACTAACACTGGATAATAAAGGTGATAACAAAGTATGAGAGAACAGCTAGTAAGCTAATAAATGCTGAAATGAAAAATTATAAGGTAAGAAACACTCAAGTTATTTCTATTTTTGTTCATAATACAGGTACTGTCCTGCACTGTAATCATAAGATGCTGCGTCACAAACACTGAAGGTGACATTAATTCTCTCTCTAATAAAATCATAGCCCCAAGGTCCACACTACATAAATAAGTAAAGTTTTCTGTTCATCAACCGTGTACTGTACTGTATTGCCAGTTTCTAACATCACAATTGTTTTTCATATTTTTTGTTGTCCCAAATATAACCCACAAGGAGGATCTCTACCATAGCACAGTGCCTGGGGGTTAAACATTACATAATCATTACTTTATAACTGCTTTATGTAATAGGTGAAGTGACTTCAGGATAGGATTCCTAAATATAACTACAGTACAGTATAGTAATATCTCTTTCATTTTGTTAATTTAAAGTTTGTTATATTTGTGTCAATTAGTTTGAGTACACCCAGTCCTCGCTTAACGTTACCCCAGACAACATTGTTTCATTATAACGTTGCTACTTTTTAGATACCTATGATTCTAACAACGTTGTTTTACAACCTGACCGATTCATTATAACATTGTCACCCAACACGGACAACTTTGTATGGTGCACCTCCCTCTCTCATCTTGGCATGCTACGGTCTCTTGCGGAGCGTCAAAGCGTCCCCAAGCCTTTTCTCCCCAGTCTTTGTTAAGCTTCCACAGAGTATGTGCGTGCTTAAGTGTTCTTACTATAAATACTGTACTGTAACCATTTGAAATGGCTCCCAAGCGCCCATCAAGTGTTAGTGATGCTAGTGTTGTGAAGAAGCAACCCAAAACGATTAGCTTTGCTATGAAAATGGAGGTTTTAAACCGTTTTGAGAAAGATAAACGTGCTGTGGATATTGGTGTAGCATTAGGCCTAACCCCCACAACAGTGCGCACTATCTGGACCAGCACAGACAAGATTAAGGTTAGTGCTGGAAGTGGTACTTCTCTTAGTACAGCAAAGACAAGTCATGCTCGAAGTTCAGTGATTGAGAAGATGGAGAAAATAGAGGACCAGAATCAACGGAATGTCCCTGCGAGCCTTTTTGGACGTACCTGTATAATATATATTTTCTATAAAACTCCATTGAATTTATGTATGTGTAATGTATTTTATGGGGCAAAAGGAGGCTGGGGAACGTATCTGGTGTATTTTATCTATTTCTTATGGGAAAATTGATTCCGTTAATGTTGCTTCCATTAATGTTGTTTTACAAGAACGTAACCACGACGTTAAGCGAGGACTGGGTGGTACAGTATTTTTAAGTGTAACAATATTTGTTTTTGTAGCACATACTGAACTTCAATTTACTTTCATCACTTGTCATTGGGGAACCAAACCCTAATTTTCTCATTTGTTCTGTTATTTGAGATTTGAAAATTCACTTAACGAAGGGTTTTCCATGAACCTAACCCACTCAATTAAGTGAGGGATACCTGTCTATATTATTATTATTATTATAGACAGTTCACTATAATTTGTTTGAAATAACTTTAATTTTAGATTCATGATCTTTCTTGTTCATTATAACAATGTGATTCTGTGTGTTTTATTGCTGGGGGAGCATGCCCCCAGCATAGCTTCTGCCCCTCCACAATTACACCTCAAAATCGGCCCCTGCAATGCCCTGTACTGTACAGTAAAACTCTGTCACATGCAATTTCATAGAACACGCAGAATTATGGCTCCATTTTGTATTGTACAGTACAGTTTAGCAAATCTATATATATAAGGCAGTTGGGTTAATGCAACCCATCCCCCCCAGATCTGCCAATGTTACTGAAAACTTGCAACCAGAAACATACTGTTGACACACAGCTCAGTAGTACACAAAGTGAGGGCCACTGTCATATGAATTTAAGTGAAGTCATGATAAAGTAAGGAGTTAGAAGTGACAGATACAGTGCCATGAAGCCATCTGTCATGAAAGTATAGTAATTTTTTTCAAACTGTTGGTGAGGAATTAAATGCAGACACTGACAGATGTCAACAATGAAAGTGATATTTTGACAAAGGCAGCAAGAGACATCTGAGCAGGGAATTTGGTGTTAAAGTAGCCTTGGGAGGGATCTATAGTGAACAAAACACCTCTGCTCCAACCTTACCAATGGGCACACTACAGGTATACCTCGCTATACTGTACAGTACAGTACATTGTTTTACTTATACAGTACATTGTTAATGAATCAGAGAAAAAATACAATTATATTTTTAAAAAATCATGCAACAGTGGTGGACTACTTTGGGTAGCTTAAAAATAGTGAACAACTGCTGAATTTTTCCACCTGTTTACACAATACTGCCACATTCTCTTGATCTTGTGTTTTTACAGTGAGTAAAGCCTTACCAAAACTTTGTAAAATGAGTTGAAAATGCCCAGCAAATGATATTTGTGCTTCCGGTATGAGAAAACCAAGGACAAAAATTAATCTAGAGGTTAAACTAATGTTCTAAGGCATTTTGAAGTTGGCATACAAGTTGCTGACATCACCAGGGAGCTTTACCTACCCAGCCATCTTCAGTGAGAGTGACAAAACCAAATAATGCAGCTCTACAGTTTACAAGTTAATAACCAATATTATTTATAAGGATTTGATCAAACAGAATAAGAAGAAAGGTGTGCAGTTGTCTTTGGAGCAACATTTTAAACATCCATCCTTAGATGAAGAGGCAGGCTGTCCTGCAGCTTCGTCTCAGTAACTCCACCACTCCCTACCCCAGCTGGCCTTTATACCAACCTGGGTAAATGTTATCTTATTCACATGTATTATATATCTAAAATATCCCCACGATCATAACCCCTATTTATATCATTATGTCTACAGTATATTATATGTTGTTTCACTTAACATCGCACTTCTGAAGAACACGGGTCCGACGTGCAGTAGCGAGATGTATCTCTACCTTAGGGACAACCTCAAGACCAAGTGGGTGGACATACACCTCCTTGATCTACCACCTTATACTGCATTTGTTTATTCACATACAAAGCTATTTCATATACCGGGGTATGCTTAATAGTTGGTCTTTGGTTTATGCAACTACAAAGAGAGACTGTACCAGGTAATGTTCATGTCAGTTACAATAATGACTATATTTCAATCATTCTTGTCTTGTATAACAATAGGGTGTGCACATGAGAAGTACTGTAGCAGGGATGGCACTTGGTGTATATTGAGCATTACCTCTGTCTACAGTTGAAGGATACTGTACCATACTATACATGGAACTCATTATTAATTTACTTTGCATTTGTTTAGAAAAATGGTTATTTTATAGTACAGGTGCCTCATACTGTAATTATAATTGACAAAAACTGTTGATTAAACTCGAGCTAGGTTCCTCATTTTGTTTTTATAACTAGTTTTTCATTCTTTCCAGCAACCTTTCTGATGTTTGGCTCGTCCAAAAACAGTAACAACTCTGGACTCCTCCAAACATGGGAGGAGAGACAGACAACTAGAAGGATGTAAAATATTAAGGTACTGTCTCTGTTGAGATAAATATAGTGCATCATAATCCTCATACAGTACTCTATACAGTATTGGTCACATAAAACATCACTTCTCATGTAAACAAAAATAAATATACAGGTACTGTATATATATTCAAAATATATACTATACAGTCCAGTACAGCACAGTACTATACAGTACAGTACAACACTATATAGTACTGTACAGTACAGTAATATACAGTAAAACACTATTTAGTACAGTACAGTAATACACAGTTAAACACTATATAGTACAGTACAGTAATATACAGTAAAACACTATATAGTACAGTACAGTACTACTGCATACAGCACTACTGTACTACTGTATAAAGTACAATACAGTACAGCATAGTACAGTACTACTGTATACAGTACAGCATAGTACAGTACTGTACTACTGTATAAAGTACAGTACAGTAAATGTACAATTCCTTGTTTTGGATATAATTTATCATGATTAATTTTCACCTTTTATATCATTTGTAAGTCTCCAAACTCTTAGGTACAATATTCCAAATTTAAAACATTATTTAACCTTCTGTACTTTACTAAGTCTATAATGCAACTCCTTTTTCCCCACAGTTAAGGAAGGCATCAAAATAAATTGTAATTACCTGTATTGTCCGAATAGTTATTGTTCTTTTTACAAGAACTGGTAACTGAGGTCATTAAATACTGTACTTTCCCTGAAAAGCATTCTTAGTCCCTGGATTCCCTTTATCCCATCATTCAAACACCTTTTCATAAAGAAAATGAATATACAGTATTGCACAGTAGTCCCTCGCCAACTGCGGATTTACCATCCATGGTTTTCAAGAATCCACAGACTTTACTCAATATTGTACACCACTTCACCAACTGAGGCTCTAAATTTATAGTATCCACGGTTTAGCTTGACGTCACTTTCCCTCCACGTTCCAATGTATTTGTCTGTGAATGTGAGGAATGAATAAAAATAACACTCATAAATAAATTAAAAGAAAAAATCCTGCATTGCCATTTGGCAATCATTTCACTCAGGACGTCAGAGCACGTTCTCCCCTCCTGCTTCCCCATCCCCTTCCTACGATCGTGGGCAAATTCCCGTTGACATTAAGAAATGTTTTTTCTCTTTTTGTTTTTAATCTTATGATAATCATTTCATTTATATTATTATTATTATTATTATTATTATTATTATTATTATTATTATTTTTTTTTTTTTACACATTCTGTATGAACAATTGTGTGTGCATGTAACAGTGAAAAGATAAATTAACAAAATTATGTACTGTAGACAGTATCTACCTGAAAATAAAAGTTGAAAAATAACAAGAACACAACTTGGCCCAGTAGGGGGAGAGCTAGGGGGTGTAGCTACAGTGACAGTCTAACTTGGCAGCATGTCAAGTACACGCACGCACACACGCACACACACACACACAAGTTCTCTTCATACACATGCACACCCATGCTCTTATTTTTTCTTATTTTATAGCAACATGCCACATCTCCACAGAGATGTACTGTAAAATTTATATTACTGTACTAATTAATTTATATTAAGCTATTTTATATGCACTTGACTCAAATTTAATTAAATGTATAATACAAGTATTGCCCAGGGAAGAAACAGGCAAATAAGTTAAGCTTTGATGAGTGTTATCCACAGCCATGGAACCTAACCCCATATTTTCCAAAAGCCTACCGGTATAGTCTCGTCAAAAGCGGATTTGCCAGCCAAAGGGTTTTTCAGGAACTTAATCCCCGCAGTTGGTGAAGGACGACTGTACTGTATTCCCATATCCATAATAAATCAGGATATTATCCTAGTGTTAGAAGTCATAGTAATAGGGGACACAGGAATATGACATTGATACACTGTGCTACAATATGAATAATTTTGTAAATCTAATTTTGGGTCAAATATAGTAAATTAATTAAGGAAATGATTATTCTTTAAATCCTCAATACAGTACTGTACTGTACAGTACCATCTGCATCAGATATCAGGAAAGCAGTTTTTACAAATGGTTGGTCATTTCTAGACCTATGGTACAGATATCTTTGCCATGGTATACCATTCAGTCCGTTGATAACTATAGTACTGAGCTGTACTCTACACACTGTACAAAATAATTTCTTGGTTTATTACAGTATTGATCAGGAGGCACCACCTACCTAATATGAAAACATCAAAGTTCATAGAATTCTAAACTTATTTCATAAGTTTAGAATATCTGAAATTTGTGTAAGAAATATACTGTACAGTATATTGTTTCTTTTTCTATTAAGTTATTTAATGTACCATTCACTGACTGGATATTTTTATTCTACAGCAGATACAGTACTGTAATACAGCACTTATAATTGTCCGGCCCCTCGTACAGACGTCATTCACTAGCAGGTGGCAACCATTATCACTACATATTTCACTTTTTGGATTAAGGGAAATTCTGATAGAGTCGTACAGAATTCATTATAACTTTCTTTCACATCCTTCTGTAAATGTTAAATTTGATAGAAATATTTGCTGCCAACCTTCACTAGGAATATACTATACACACAAATGCAGGGGAAACAATAAATCACAACACAACACTGTAAAGCATTTTCATCAAATGAAGCAGCAACAATTTGGCATGCTATGTGTGGCACCTTGTTAAACATTACATTAATCTTGAGGTTACTCACTTGTACAGCACAGCAAAAACTCTTACAATGCAAAATTTGAGTACAGTAATGTACTTTTAAAATGTTTCTTTGGGTTCAATTATTTCTAAGGGGTTACAGTGATTTTTGTAAATGATGAAATTTCACAATACGGTACTGTATGAAGAATTTTCATTTGGCCATATTCTTGAAAAATATAGAAATACTTATAGACAAATCATTCCCAATCCAATTAAAAGTGAATAATCTACTCTGATAGTCTCTTTCTAACCACTCACTTTATCACCCATTATTCACTTAATATGGACCAATAATACAACACTCTAACTTGAATAAAAACATTCCATTCTATGTCAAAGAAAACACTATTTGTTATTTTTTTAACACTTCTCAAAACTCCTAAAAATATTAATAATGATAGGTACTGTTAAAGCCTTCAATTTTCTACCTTTCCCCTCTAAATAAAAAACCCACTAAATTATGGCAGTTTTGATTTTTGTTCCATGTTTATTAATCTTCAGTAAAATATTCCTCTGGACTCTTCAGTAACCCTTGAAAATTCCAAATACTATACATACCAAAAATAACAAGTTGCTCAAATAATAAAGTTCTTCATACATATAACATGAGTTCCTCTTTAAATACAAAATTAAATCTAATACATACAGTAATGGTTTGTTTGTAATGCTCCAGAGGAAGACTTGAGAATAAAATGAATTTTCAACTAATGTCTGACATATTATAAGTAGATGTTCAAATTCATTTTCACCATCTGAAACATCAAACATATTCAAACAAAACCTTTAAAGAACTCAAGACAGGAAAATAATTTATAAAATGATAAAAAGTGAAGAACTTAAAAGTCCATTAAGTGTAAATTAAACAATATTCTTTCAGTTTGATACCACACATGCTTTAACAATAAGGCAGACTAAAGTCAAATGAGTTATAAATCTACTGGCAAGCAGAAAGGATATACTATAAGGTAACTTTCAAGGGTCAACCTCACGTGAAAGACTGGTTACAAATAGTACTGTAAAGAATATGAATCAGTACAAGAAAATACCCCAAGGATTAAGAGAAATTTCCGTAGCACATTTATACTGTTCTTGCACCAACCATCAACAACAGTTGGAAATACTGTAGTAATACTGGAATTCTTGTGGGTGGATCATTCTAGTCAATACAGAAAACTAATTGCTGCAGACTGAGGAATGAAACATGGAAGACTGATTCTTGTATATTGGAGACTGAGACATTGAAAGCTGTTATTGCAGAAAGAGGACCGAGAAATGGGATGCTGATCGCCTCAGACTGGAGAATAAGACATGGAAGACTGATTGTGGTAACTTGGCAGCAAAGATGCAAAAAACAGTAAGTTGGGGACTGAGAAAAGGGCAAATAAATATTGGTGTTATGAATGGGTACCAAAGAGTGAAAGCTATTATTGTCAATTCTTAAGTGCGAAATGGAAGACACGTTTATGAAAATCAACAAGAGAGCATAACAGATTACCTGAGCTGAGAGTAAGAGTGTGTACATCTTTAAGTTGTGATTGTGCAGGTGTTCTAACAGTAAACATGAAGGTTTATACATTAAAAAAGGGTTCTGTTAACAAACTACCCAAGTGGAACTGATGACAAAATCAATACTGTGGCTGTAGCAACTGATTCATTGAAGGTTGATAGTCATGACAAGAGAATATTTTTCTTTACGTATAGGAATACAGATTGAGGAGACACATCCCAACAACAAATTGAAAAACTAATGCTAAGTTATGTGAGAGATAAAAGCAACTATTTTAAGAAGACTTATTAATACACTATATATATATATATATATATATATATATATATATATATATATAATATATATATATATATATATATATATATATATATATATATACTGTATATATAAGGGGTGTCCAAAAGTCAATAAATTTAGAAGCATAAGAAGAAGTTGGTGTGAAGATCCAGAACATTTTCGTTGAGGGGAAGTTTATGGTATCTGTGTTTGTGCCTCTGAGCCCCTGAATTATTTACTCTGTGTGATGATCACTTTGAGTCGGCTACTCCTCGGATTTACATGGAAGACGGACGGTGCAATTTAAGGTACAAATTGAAAACATAATAAACACGAGAGCATAAGTGCGTAAAGTGCCTGATAAAAAGAAAAGCCTTTAAATGGAAGAGATGGAAAATTCTCATAAAAAAGCAAATAGCTATTGTGCCACAATCACAACCACTTTCTATTACCATGTTAACAAATAATGCAAACTTTAAAGCTAGGAATAATTTGAGAGTAACAGCACATCTAAAGCAACCAAACTTTACGATACATATAAACCAAACTTTTCGATGCAAGATAAAGATAAACCAAACTTTACGATACATATAAATCAAACTTTACGAGGCAAGATACATATAAACCAAACTTTACGAGGCAAGATACATATAAACCAAACTTTACGAGGCAAGATACATATAGCATAAAACTCATAAGCATTCTTGGCAAAAGGTAAGTTAATTTCCACCAAGATGATAGCGGATAAATGTCCAATTGTGAACAAATTATGATAAATTTTAGTCCTCTTCTTAAAGTCTACTATCAGGGCAATGTTGTGCATTATCTATATCATTACTTCTTATTTTAAAAGATCTACCTAACCAAGAACTGTAAAACACTGTATCGTAAATTCATGAAATACTGATAATAAATCAACTACGATACCCTCACAGTTTACACAACAACAAACCACATAAGCTTAGATACATATGCATACAAACCTGCTTGAAATAACCAAGATCCTGGAATTATAGTTTAGAGTACTGGTGATGCTCAACTAATGATCAATAACTAAAAGCTTCACTAACATGACACCTAAAACTTTTGTTTTCAACTTGTTTTTAAATCTTGTACGACATTGACATGCTCAACAGAAGCTAAGAGACGGGTGACCCAGAAGTAATATCCTAAAACATAGAGAGTGATCACTAAAAGACAAGCAAAGATAATTAAACCTGTAAGTCAAAACTTCATCTCATACTCATTATCATTTAATAGTAAGCCATCAACTTCAGTAATTTCTGGGGGTGTGAAGCTTTCTGGGGATTTCATTTTTGTTAGGTATTTTGAATCGCCAGATAAAATAAGATTGATTTCCTCTTCGTGGGTTAATGTTCTACGAAGATGTCCTAATTCGGCATCTTTCAAATCACACGTATTATCTCGAGCAAACTGTGCATACTGACGTTCTAATCTCCACTGGTTTTGGCTACGTATGGGACTCGGAGATCTGTCACGGGTCTGTTGAAGGGGAAGTGAGGATACTTTATGAATGGACGAAAGATGCTTATTATGCTTAGGAGTAGAAGGTCGTTCTAGAGATCTGGAAGTAAACAAATGATCACCATGCCTGTGACTTCGAGACCTTTCCCAGGAAGACGGTAATTCTGTTTTCTTTGGCACATACGTTAGACACATTTCTGTGTGACTTGGAGAAACATGAGTTTTTTTGGAAAGGAGTTCATATATGTTTGAACTTCCATGAGACACTAAAGTAGCATCCCTTTGTAACAGAGAAATGTCATCCCTTGCAGACTGAGCCAACTCAAAAGCCTTCTCTGGTTTTAAAGCTCCACTAGACTTAGACCTGCTGTGAGAAGTGAACACTTTCTTTGGTATGGGTATGGGGTCACTTTTAGCTGGTACATCCCTAGGTGAGGTTGAGAAAGATTTGACAAGTGTGGGTTTACTTCCTGATGGTGAGGGTCCTCGTGACTGAGGAGCTGATGCCACAGGCAGTTTATCTTGCAAGTAGTCAACAGTCAACGTTGACAATTCTAGTTCATCTAAACTATGGGATGAATTCATATGATGTAATTCAGAACCTTTACTTTTTTCTTGAGAAGGGAAACATTCACTAAAAAATTTACTAGGGATTGGTCTTGGCTTGTCAAAGGGGTCTGCTGGCCTACTGTCAATAGCCTCTGCCTTGGCTATGCTTCTTTCTATGGCCTCAGGACCTACCTCCTTATGGGGCCTCTGTAGCACAGGTATAGCCATCCCAGGGTAACTCTTTACTGGTGCAGAGTGAGTTGGAACTGGAGGATCATCTACTGAGTCACCAGGAGAGGTGTCATCCATATCACTGAAAATGCTGCTCTTCCTTATGGGGTGTTGACGGCTAGCGAGTAGTGCACTACGAGAGCGACTGTGTCCTTGATGAAGTGTAAAGTTGGGTGGTGGGAGGAGCACATCAGTGTCGAGGTTAGGGGAGGGTGTTAGCATAAATGGGGAATAGAAATACTTACTGCTGAAGAGTCCCAGAAGAAAGCATGCACAAAAGAGAAAACTGGTGAATACATGTGATCTATTTAGAAAAGTACAGTGGTATATGATAGGGCTTTTAGCTCCCATAAAATTCTGCAAAGAAAATAATTTTGAGATTAAATACAATACAGTACATAAATATAAATACTTCATAAAGTACAGTAAGGGAATTTGGTGGCCGATGAGACAAATGAGAGCTTAGTGAGACACCACTGCTAAAACACCTCATAGGCAGAGTCACCAAGTCATCAGTGTTTGACAATAGGAGACAGAATCCTAATGGATTATGTATTACTGGCAGTGATCTATTTTTTTATTCATTTATCCTTTCACAATTTATAAGCTTGCTAGATATGTCCAGTGTTGGTAGAGGAGGAAACCTGTGATGTTTGGTAGGGTCACACTGGTCAACACCCTTCTCACGTGTGTCCGGGCCAAGCAGGAATTCAACCCATGACACAGTAATAAGAAATACACTCCTTACCACTGTGCCACCCACACATTACAGCCTTCAAAGTCTAGTGATTACCTTATGGACTTGTGGGGATTGTCCCAGATATAATCTCAATCCTACAGTATACTGTATCTTGTTCCATTGATTCCCATTGTGGCCATAATAATCCAGTTCACAGTTCCCTGCTATTTAAGGATTTCACGAAGGACAGTAGTCTTGCTCTTCTCGTCATATAACTATGAAGACTAACATCCATACAGTAGTTTGAGTGTGTTAATACCTCCTGTAGCCATCTTAAACACACACTGGCTCATAATCAAGCACTTCTCTTCAGATATTTCCCTTAGAAATGTTATTGAGTTCGTGAAACTTCTTGTACAGGTGCTGCGCAACTCTCCAACTTTCAGTGCTACGAAGCTCTCCATATATATTGTACTGCCTATAAAATTAATATGACCTGTTTATACATTCATATACTGTACTGTTAAGGGTCGGTAAGAGAAACTGTCATGTACTGTACTTATTATTGGGGGTATAGTTGTTATGTACAACTTGGGCCCTGAGCATAGTGCCTAAGGCTTATTAAACTCCCGAGGGCCCACAATAAGGTTTCAGGTTTAAAAAAAAAGCGCGCACGCGTTATATGGACTAAAAATGAAGTATATATATGTACCTCGCGTTTCATACCAGCTGGATTCGGTAAAATGCTACTGACACCACATAAGAGGCACGGGCAGTTTCCCAATGAGGTTCACGGCGCCATCAGCTCGATGAACAGGCTTTGTGTGAAATATAACAGAGTCTAGAACTGCTTTTAGTGTCCTTGTGGGCTAGCCGGTAAGCGTTCCCTAGGGCCACCCAGTAGGTCGAGGGTTCGATTCCTTGCTGGTGAGGTCGTTGATTATATGTTCAAAGTCCGCGTGTTAAATGGACTAAAAATGAAGTATATATATGTACCTCGCGTTTCATACCAGCTGGATTCGGTAAAATGCTACTGACACCACATAAGAGGCACGGGCAGTTTCCCAATGAGGTTCACGGCGCCATCAGCTCGATGAACAGGCTTTGTGTGAAATATAACAGAGTCTAGAACTGCTTTTAGTGTCCTTGTGGCCTAGCCGGTAAGCGTTCCCTAGTCCCACCCAGTAGGTCGAGGGTTCGATTCCTTGCTGGTGAGGCCGTTGATTATATGTTCAAAGTCCGAGTGTTATATGGACTAAAAATGAAGTATATATATGTACCTCGCGTTTCATACCAGCTGGATTCGGTAAAATGCTACTGACACCACATAAGTGGCACGGGCAGTTTCCCATTGAGGTTCACGGCGCCATCAGCTCGATGAAGAGGCTTTGTGTGAAATATAACAGAGTCTAGAACTGCTTTTAGTGTCCTTGTGGCCTAGCCGGTAAGCGTTCCCTAGTCCCACCCAGTAGGTCGAGGGTTCGATTCCTTGCTGGTGAGGTCGTTGATTATATGTTCAAAGTCCGCGTGTTATATGGACTAAAAATGAAGTATATATATGTACCTCGCGTTTCATACCAGCTGCATTTGGTAAAATGCTACTGACACCACATAAGAGGCACGGGCAGTTTCCCAATGAGGTTCACGGCGCCATCAGCTCGATGAACAGGCTTTGTGTGAAATATAACAGAGTCTAGAACTGCTTTTAGTGTCCGTGTGGCCTAGCCGGTAAGCGTTCCCTAGTCCCACCCAGTAGGTCGAGGGTTCGATTCCTTGCTGGTGAGGTCGTTGATTATATGTTCAAAGTCCGCGTGTTAAATGGACTAAAAATGAAGTATATATATATATATATATATTTATATATATATATATATATATATATATATATATATATATATATATAATCAACACCTCAACCCGCCAGGATTCGAACCCACGGCCCACAAGCCTATGACTATGACCGGGGAACGCTAACCGCTAGACCACCAGGATACTAAAAGCAGTCCTAGACTTTGTTATATTTCACACAAAGCCTGTTCAACGAGCTTATATACAGTAAAACCTCGATTAACCGACCACATATGGGGGGAAGGGGGCCGACGGATAATCCGAAAGGTCGGTTAATAGTACACAAAGTCTACGGAAACAAAACATATATTTTCAAAGTACCTTTCCCTAACCTATCTCATTTAATTCCCTCTATTCATTTTTGTTCATTTGCCATTCATATTTCAATAGAATTTGCTTTAAAACATTAACCACTTTAGTAAATAAATATGAATCAGCACAGAAACCGTGAATAAAAAATGGAAAAGTCAAAGAACATCTGTCATCACAAAAATTTTGACCAAGTCCCAGTTGCTGACCTGACTTTCTGCCTCATTTACACACAATTGCAGGGTCTCAATTGCTTCTCTTACTATTGACAACACAACATACATATATTGTTTCTCACTTTTGATTTTTTTTTCATTTTAATTTCTTTATGGTTCTTTATTATTATTATTATTATTATTATTATTATTATTACCCCCCCAGGCCCCGATGTGGGTTCGTGACCTGTGCCCGGGTGGGCTAATCCCCGTAAAAAAAAAAAATTTAATCCGAGTCGGTTAATCAAGGTTTTACTGTATGTATACAGTCAACCCTCACTTTACGCAGTCCCACATTCCACGTTTACGCGGTACCCTGCCGGAACCCGGGATGCTCACATTCCGCGGTGCGTGTACCCCTTTACGCGGAGAGCGGCTGGCGAGCGGCGCCATTTTTGGATCCAAACCTCCCGCCATCCGCCATGTTGTGTAAGCGGCGCGAGTAGGGTGTGCACAAGGTCGCCCAGTCATCAAAACATTACCGAGTTCTTCACCCGCCACCCACCACAGCCGGCCCAAGTCAGTGATAGTGATAATTATAGTGAGGATATGGACTTATATGGACTTTGAGGGGTTTGACAAAGAGGCCCTGCAAGCCTCTGTGGTGGATAGTGATACAATTGATACAAGTGATACAGGTGAGGGCCAATAATCTGCCCTCTGCCTCGGAACCAACCCCCCATCCCCATGCGCCCAGCCATCTTTTCTACTAATGTAAGTGTTAAAAAACCTAATATTATTGATATTTCTCTTAATTATTAATTGTGTGTGCATACCATCATAAAATTAAGAAGTTATTTTTACTACAACATAGTTGTGTGTCGTCAAAAAGTGGAGTTTGGGGGTCGGCCCAGTCTCTATTTCAATTAATCCCATACGTTATGCTGTTCACTTTACGCGTTTCTCACTTTCCGCGGTACCCTGTGGGTTGTATTAACCGCGTAAAGTGAGGGTTGACTGTATATATATATAGAGTATATATATATATACATATATATATATATATATATATATATATATATATATATATATATATATATATATATATATATACTGCATATATAACAACATACGAGTATAACTACCTTCTAAAAACATTAAGTTATATACATGTACAGTATTTAGAAGACAAGATACTTGAACACCCTATCATAAGCCAGTTTGTTGTGTGTGCGTGTTGAGGTGCACCACATCTTTACCAATCAATTTTCAGACTAGTGTGACAAAGTTGGTGTTTACACTTCCATCATTGGTATTAATTACCAAACCTGCCATCTTATTCTGGTCAGTGCAAATAACAATACAGGTAACCCTCATTAACGATGGGTTGCATTCCTGAACACTTAACATCGAGTGAAATTATCACTAAACAAGGGATAACGGCAAAGCACGGAGGGTGAACGACAGGTTCAAACGGCAGGGTGTTAAACAGTGACTACAGCAGTGGCGGCTCAAGATAAAATATAATAGGAGGACCGCCTCAAGTCATTCACACCACTTTTTGCCCAAGATTAGCCCCCACCAAACAGTAAGCATGGAAAGCAAAATAAAGCATTTGCTTCATCACAGCCACACAGAGCTCATAAACATTACTGTTAAACAGAAGTGAGTATTCCATGCTCCTCCTTGTACTGTACAGTACAGTACTACTCTGTTGAATAGATAAATTTAGTGTTCGTCTTCCTCTGGCTTTGTTTACAGTCTTTTAGTTAAATGTCAACGAGAGAAAATAATGTTTTGCAAGTACTGTACAGCATTTCACTTTTTTTCCATGTTCTTAGGTACACTAAAGTTGAAAAAACCGATACACATGGATTGGGCTACTGTACGGTGAAGGTCACAGTATCACAAGTGCACGACCCAACTCTACACCTGACGCATCAGTCAGTGGGGCTGCACATACTGCAGGTCCAAGTTAATCATACCAAGCCTTGGGCTTTGTTTACATAAAATGATGCGACTTTCACCAACAGATGGCAGCACTTATCAGTACCATATTTGACATTTGTTTCAAGATCATATAATGTTCAGCAATATTGTGAATTTTTGCAGGAAAATGTTTTATTATATTATACAAACAACAAAGACAACGTATCCGAGTCAGAGTATCATAGTTAATGAATTATAACATCAAGGTGTCATCAGACTGAATTGCAGTACAGTATATATCACAGACATGGATGGATGGAGTCAAAAGGCCCCTTAGATTTAGGCTCAGATCAAGGTGTAATTTCATCATATGAGTACAGTACAGTACAGTACAGTACAGTAGTAAAGAGTTACAGCTGCACGGCTCAGTATTGTACTAGTGATAATGACAAAGCCAACTTGAGATTCAAGTGAGATATCAAGATTAAGTCCTCAAATCATAGTCTTGGACTTAAAATTGTCACTACTGTACTGTACTGCACTGTGCTGTATACAGTATATATTTTAATAATTGAAAGATTTTTCAAGCCAGAGAAAAGTGAATGTTCAGTTCACTTCGCCAGGCACTTTGAGCAAATTTACAAGGAAGGCAGTATGCGTGACTAAATTAATGAACAGGTATCATCTGCTGATGAACCATTAGTAGTTACTTCTTCATTTGCATGTCTCTCAGAGATGATAATTATGGCTAAATGTTTGGCCAATGTGCCTAGTGAACACTTGATAGCTAATGCTAATCCTGTGATGCAGAATTTTTTTTTTATTTTACATGGCAATACATAGTATGAAAATAACAAAAGAGCTGTCTGGATATTTACGAAGATTGTTTTGATTTGGAAAGAGAAAGCGAGTGTATTAGACTATACCAACTAATTTACTATTACAAATATATTTGAGAGCCCCAATTTAAGTGTCCAAACCAACCCGAAGTTACAAGTTTGTGCACTTATTTTTTATTTCAACAATGCAGTACAAACATACAGTATTGCATAAATTGCATGATGACTTTAAGGGGTTTGATAATACATCTCACACCATTATCTACAGTACAGGTACAGTATTGTACTGTACGTATATGGATCAATTTGATACTGCAGATATTTTGTCAGATATTTACGGTATTGTAGAGAGTATTCTTAATTATCTACAGTAGTGTACGGTACTATAAAATAATTGTGACTTCCCTAGTACTTTATTGGTGAGTCATGTTTGCATTCTTGTTCCCAGAATTTTCTTGGCTAAACATTAACTCTTGTAATGGACAATGAGGAATCTTAATAAAAAAAAAATTTTGATCTTAAATTTTGCTTCATTGCTGATCATGAAATTTCTGCATACAGCAATCAATGGAGATCAAGTCAGTGTTTCCTGATTTACTGTATTGTATCGTACTAAATAAAAAATGCCTTTGGAATTATTACTCTCTTGGATGAAGACTAAAACCAAATGTCTTAATACTGTAATGTGTTTAATGTCGTTTGATAAATCTGTGCAAGAGGAGGACTAGGCCTTGAAAAGTTCAGATATCTTAATAAAATTGTTCATAAAAATTATGCATTGAAGAGTACAGTTGATGCCTTCATCAGATTTGCTGAGGACTCATGCCACTATGAAATGTGACACTGTCGGTGTGTGTGTTGAGGAGTTAAGGTGCGAGTCTTCAGGATACCGGTACTTCTTGTCTTCTCTACTGATATGAAGCTCGGACACAGTGTTGATCTGAGGAGTGATATGTTCTAAACTAGAGATTACACTGTAAGACTGACTTGAGACTCAACACTTGCCTCATCTGACAGCACCCATCATACGACTTTGGGAATGAGGTTTGCTCTTCGGTTGATCCAAACTAAAAGTTTTTACAAGAAAAGAAATGACAAATTGATCTTGAAATTCTATTTTCTACCATGAGCCCAGATCAAGTGGCTCTTGTTATTACACTTGCCTTGTTTGGAATTTTACATTATTTGACAGTGCCTTAAAAGAAAGCAGAACTCATCTTTTATCATATTCTTAACATAATGATAGCACAACCTTCCCCTTCACACCAATCACCCTTAGATAGGAAATATCAGGAGCACAGCTCTAGCATGAGATACTGGAGGTTCTCTCTAGTTATATCTGCACACACACATTTCACCAACAATCCTCTCACAGAACATAAGAGTAGCAACTCTCTCTAAGAGGAGTAAAGTTTAAAATACAAAGAACAACCCTTCTTATAAGAGGAGGCCCACCAAGCCATTCCCATTGATCCGGTGTAAACATAACCACTGAACAGGCTTCAGCACCCCCACTGGCAGTGATCATTTCACCCAGGTTGAACTTACGAACAAGCCTCAGGAAAGTAACTGCAACCAATTGTAGCATTTTCTCACACTTTGGTCACCTACAACATCCTTGTTCTACCCACTGTTTGCCTGGCTATTCTGTAAACATCTCCTCTTGCACCTGCACTATTCAACATATCCACAAATGTGTCCTTTTCGTGCTTCTTAGCCTTGTAAGCCTTTCTTCTGGCCTAACACTTGGCCTTCAGGTACTTCCCCTGTGTCACCACCCATCTTCCAGGCCTTATACAATCTTCTTTACTCCTTTATCGATCCGTCTACATCTTTCCACCACATGTTACACTATGCCTGGTTGGGCCCTTCATCCAGCCACACACATCTTGTCAGCCGCACTCAGCAGCACAGCCTTTATTTTGGCCTAGCATCTTGCTACACTACCCCTCTCACTCTCACTGGATTTTTCCAGCCTCCTTAAGTCAGCACTAAATGCTTCTCTTACATTCTGTTCCTTCAACTACCACACTCTCCTTCTTGGGGTATATTCCTTCCTTTCTCTGCACCTCATAAAAAACCTGTTACACACAAGCAGACACTACAGGTTCAATCCCTCTTATCTGCCATTCCATCAACAGCCAACACCCAATTAACAGCAATGTTGTAGAAAAATACATTATCTGGCAAACCTCCAAATTCACGGCACGTTCAACAGCCAAATAATTGTCCAGTTGGCCCCAGATCCAATTCTACCATTATTTCATGATATTGAAACAATAATCACCTCATAAAACAAAATAATCATACAATAACAAAAACACAAAAAGAATTTAAAATATAAAAATGAAGTTCAGTGGCAGCTTGTCTACTTGTGCTAAACCTGAAGCTGTTACACTGTACAGTACAGGTATCCCCTAGCAACGGCATTCCACTTTAACGATGGTGATGTATTAAAACCACCCTCTTTTTTACATAAATGATGGTCATCAGCTGGTCAATGCAGACACATCTCTTGGTTCACTTGTTAGTAGTGGTCTACCCAGTGCCGCCACGTGGCCACCCAGCGTACTACAGGTGTACCTCTCTAGTCCAGCAACCTCGGGACCTGACCGGTGCCGGACCATGGAAATTCACCCTTTTCCTGGATAGATAGTGACTTGTGCTTATGCTTGGAAGCACTAGCACCACTTTCTCTGCATCATGGTCTCTTTGAAGACATATTAAAGGGTTAAATGTCGTATAGTAGCTTCACAAATTTCGCGAGTTTTTAATTCTTAACGTATTTTATTGGAACACACAAAAAAATAAAAAAATAAATTTGACGGCGGAAACTTGAATTTCGACGGGTTTGAACGGCCCGCCAACGTGCAGTCGACGTGCATAATCGTGTAAATGTCATTTCTCTTATGTACAAAAGATTCATTATTGTTTATTACTGAATGTCATTTTTAATGAATTAATGTTTATGTGTGCAAAATGAGCAATACAATTCATTAATAATACGTAGAATATTAAAACACACGAGGAAATGACACAGCATTGTTTTCGTTGATTACAAAGCTAGTGACTGACTGGTTCTACATATAAAACTGAAGAAAATAAGACCTTGGTTGTAGCTGTAGTAAAATTAATATGGTTGTTTTAAGTAATGTTATTTAATGTTAATAAATGGAACAATAGAAGTAGCTAATGATAATGGTCAAGAAAAAAGGGAGATCGCGTATGTAAGTGCGCACACATGAAAACATATCGTCATTACTTTACATAAGAATATGAAAGCAACACTTATTTACTGTTCATATATAGTGTAAATTAATGTTTCTGAATTTGTTTTTATTGAATTAATGTGCGTGTGTGTGCAAAATTAACAATACAATTTATTAATAATAAGTGGAATATTAGAGGAGACGAGACGGCTGCCGGCACTGTTTATGTTAAAGCTTACGAAACCAGTGACTGATTGGTTCTGCATATAAAACTGAAGAAAATAAGACCCTGATTTTAGCTGTAGTAAAATTAATGTAAAAAATGATAATATGGTTGTTTGAAGTACTTGTAATGTTATTTAATGTTAATAAATGGAACAATATAAGTAGCTAACCATTAATGGTAAAAAAAAAGTGAGACTGCGCGTATGTAAGTGAGCACATGTGAAAACATATCGTCATTACTCTACATAAGAATATGAAAGCAACACTTATTTACTGCTCATATATATTGAAGGGTTAAATGTTGTACTCTGTATAGACAAGCAGAGAGAGAGAGAGAGAGAGCAGCCGAACTGCCGGATGTAAACAAACCTTAATTTCCCGCGGCTTTGTTTTTTGGTTTTTTTTAAGGGGATTAGCCCACCTGGGCATAGGTCACTGATCCACATTGGGGCCTGAGGGGCAAAAAATTAATACTCCTGTAATAATAATTCAGATAAGTAAAAAAAAAAAAAAAAAAAAAGCTGCCTATCTACCTATTGGACAAACTAAAATCGTTCCGGACCACGGGAGTTTCCGGACCACAGAATGCCGGACTAGAGAGGTTCAACCTTTACAGTACCAAGATTTGTCCATGGTGCTCGCACATGGACGTGACTGTGTAGCTCAACAATTATATCGGTCAGGATCGGTGTTGTTACTTATCACCGGTGTTTTTTTTTTTTACCTTACAGTAAGAGGACATCACTAACATTCACACTGTACTCTGTTTTGGTGATTGTGAAGTGATTTGGGCTGTTTTTTGTGACAGTAAAGTGCTTTGCCTCTGTTGTTGTGAACATGTGAGCAGTGTCGGCCACAATAATGTTATCATCGTTCAGTGTGTTTTTGTGACCGAAATGAGCAGTGTAATTTTGGAAATGTCTGGGAAGGCCACAGAACCCAGGAAAACTTTTGTCTCTGGAGGTAAAGCATGACATAGTGAAGTGGCATGAAACTGCCCAGAGGCTGTGAGTCACAGTAACGTCTCCACTCTGCCTTCAAGAGTCCACTTAACCTGGAAGAGAATACAATGATGACCAGGCTTGTTCTTAAGGACGTGGTGAGTGTTGCTTAATTGAATTGTAGGTATATTAATTGTGTAGGACTTTTTCTTTCAGTGATACATGAGTGTGTCCAACTGACTGGGAGCATATCCCAAGTAATACTCATTCCGATCTATGATATTTTGGCCCGTGATGGGAAGCTAACCCAACTGTAAGTAGGGGGATACCTGTGCTGGTGTAGGAGGCAGGGTCCAGTCTATCTTTGTGTTGGGACCATTATACTGTACCTCACTATGTTGAAACCATTATACTGTACCTCACTATGTTGGGACCATTATACTGTACCTCACTATGTTGGAACCATTATACTGTACCTCACTATGTTGGGACCATTATACTGTACCTCACTATGTTGTGACCATTATACTGTACCTCACTATGTTGGGACCATTATACTGTACCTCACTATGTTGGGACCATTATACTGTACCTCACTATGTTGGGACCATTATACTGTACCTCACTATGTTGTGACCATTATACCGTACCTCACTATGTTGGGACCATTATACTGTACCTCACTATGTTGGGACCATTATACCGTACCTCACTATGTTGTGACCATTATACTGAACCTCACTATGTTGTGACCATTATACCGTACCTCACTATGTTGTGACCATTATACCGTACCTCACTATGTTGGGACCATTATACTGTACCTCACTATGTTGGGACCATTATACCCAAGTAAGAGGAAGAAAAAGAAGAGGAAGAAAGACTAAGAGGAAGAGTAATTATAATATTTGGGAATTCTTTATTTGATTTTCACAGGATGTAGGAGTGAAGGGAGTCACTAAAACTTGCTGGAAAAGTTGCCCAAATGAATGGAGAATTAATTATCAATACAGCACAAAATGCAGTGTGCACCACAGTACTGTACTGAGAGAGATACTATTGTGTGTGTTTCTTTATATGAAAAACTTATTTATCTTTCTGGCTTCCTATGTCAGTTCATAGTGTGTGAACTTTTTGTGCAATAAGGACACATTTCACACACTCAGACAAAGGAAAACTAAAGATACTCAAATAAAACTGAAGTAATACCCTGTAGCTTATTTATCAAAATAAATAAAATCATGAATCTTGTTATGATCTGTTTTCAGCTGTATGTTTAAGTGTATATTACAATATATACTTTACAATGAACATTCCTGGTATTAAACATAATACAGTAGAAATGCAAATCTCTCTCAAATTGCAAGAAATCTACAATATTATACAGTACTGTACAAACAATATCCAGCACCTACCTAGATACACTAAATTTCAACTTTGTAGTAACATTAGAATACCTTATACAGTATGTTTACAACACTCATACACATTAACTACCCAATAATATAACAGCATGAAAAACATAAAAAAATATGTGTACTTTCCTGCTGGGTGATTGGGAACATACCAGTAACAGCACTACAGTACAGTATAGGCTTACTGTAATTTATTTATTTATTATTTTTTTACGGGGATTCGCCAACCCGGGCACAGGTCATCGACCCACAACGGGGCCTGAGGGGGGGGGGAGGGGAGGGGCGAATAAGAATAAAAAGAAATTAAAAATACAAAAGGAAAAGGTTATATCAATCTACACCACAAAGATGTCGGAAAACCAGCTTTTTAAAGTGAGAAAGATAGTATGAGTATGGAAACACAGAAGAAGGCAGAGCATTCCACAGTTTGGCTGTGTGAGGAAAGAAGGATGTACTATAACGGGTTATTCTAGTGTGACCGACATCCACAGAGAAATGGTGGGCACCGTGGGTAAGACGTGTGTTACGAGCCCCACGGCTTTGCCGGCGGTACACAGGATGCCAAATCCACCGAACAATGCCCGTTAAAGTACCTGTAAAAGAGAGAGAGTGAAGCAACATTGCGGCGAACGGAAAGGGAAGAAAGATTGTCAACTAAAGGAGGAGAGTTAATAAGACGATATGCCTCTGATTCCACCCTATCTAACAGTTGGACAGAAGAAGAGCCACCCCAGATATGAAGCAAGAGAAGAAAAAACAATGCAGCTTCTTTCACAGAGATGAACAAAATACTGTACAGTACTGTGCATATCAGAGCCAAGATGGGAAACGGTTTAAATGCAGCTATCAATTGTTTATGAACAATGGCTATGGAAGATATTGATAATAATATATGTAGGTTAGTTGAAAATTGATGTTTGAAAACATTCTAATCAGACAAAATACCCAATTAGAGAGCAAAGTTAAAAAATAAAATAAAAACCAAACTATCTCCCCAGCTGTCTTAGCAGGAGTGTTGTGTTACGGTGTTGTCTTTCATCCACCTGGCTTACTCCTGTCACTTCATACATTACCCCAACATCATACAGTATACCAGAACCACATCTACTTCCAAAAACTATTCCCCCACACTTTCTTATTATGCTTTTACACATCACTGCTTCCTTGTGTTCAGAGTTCCTCCCTTATCTCCATTTCACCTTCTACCTTACCATCCACCTCTGAATTATATACAATCTTTCACTTTCCACTTTCTCAATACCAAAGTAAAATTTAAAAACAAGGAAAAGAATACAATGTATACAAATACATTATGAAATCACTATTATTGTGATTCTGAGTAACAAAAAAATGCAAGACATATGATTCCTTTTCTCCCTTGTTTAAAAACACCTTCATGTCACTTTTCCCCAAAACAAGTTTCTGAACACACCAACTGTCTACAACACAGGCACCAAAAATATTCTGAAACATTGCTAATGTGAGGAAGAAGAAAGAGGTGTATACAAGGGAGGAAATAATGATCAAGGAAAGAATGAATAAAAGGAGGTTTCTCATAAGAATTTTGCAACTGTTTTACAGAAACTTCTGGTGTCTAATATTTCTTGCAACAAAATGTTTTTCAAGCCCTGAATGAGGATATCCACGGCATCTCCCTCCCACTAAAATAAGAACACTGATATTACAGGTATTGATAAAAAAAAAAATAATAATAAAATATATTAATTAATTAATACAAAGGTAATAACTTCTAATCTCATCAAGAGTGATAGTGTTTCACAGCAGTTAAATGGAGGAAACTTCAGATGCATCAACTTTTACATAATATAGGGTCCTTATTTATGCTTTCTAGCTTAACTTGGAGATACTGTATCCATTTTAATCCCTTGACTAAAACATGGGCAAACAATTACAGGTATTAAGATGAACCTTATCTAGAAAAGCTAGAATACATTTGAAGTACCTGGCATGTACCCATTGTGTTTATAATAAGAGCAAACAATATTTTAGTGCTGAAAATATCCATATTTTCAATATACTTCCAGAGACATTTAGCCCAGAGCTTCTGTACAAATGCCATGGGATATACAGTACTCTTAACCATGTACATTAAGTGATATAATCTCTTACCTCTTCCAAGGTCTATAGGTATGTGGCATAAAATTTGTCATCAATAAACTCTCACAAAAACATTCACACCGCCTGAGTGAGTACCGGGGTAAAGGAGGACAATTAACAGGCCCATCACAGTTGATCAATTTGGTGGCAACATTACATCAAGGAAATGATACACATATGAAGGAGTACTGTACCTGTGAAGGAGTACTGTACCTGTGAAGGAGTACTGTACCTGTGGAGTAGTACTGTACCTGTGAAGGAGCACTGTACCTGTGGGGTAGTACTGTACCTATGGAGGAGTACTGTACCACCTTGTTCAATGTTTCAACTTAATACTGTAATTAGGTGTACTGAACTTGTTTTAATCAGGGAAATTAAAAAAGTGTCTCCCAAAGCACACACACACACCTACCTATAACAAATTTCATGATAAAAATATACTTTACAGTATTCGTTCTAGTAATATTTAACCAACTTGCTTTGCTTTAAATATAAATTCCTTTATTGAGTTTCACTGCACTGTACAGTATATTGCATACAGTACTAGATCTTATTATTGTGTTAACAAATACAGGTAAGAGTAATTAATATATCCCAATTAAACTTACAGGTGTATGTGAACTCCTGAACCAATTTATCAGGATGTAACTGTTTATCTTTAGGTATTCATGAAACGATCATTACTTGGGAAAAGGTCGCTAATTTCATACAGTAACTACTTTACTATATACGGTACATACTGTATAATTACTGACTTCGAGTAAAGCTTTACAACTTGTAATCTTGGCTCTCACATCACCTCTATTAACTTTTTTCTTTCCATAAGTTTAATGTAGTTCACCATTCTGTCAGCAACACCTACAAACATTAAGAAAACCCACATGATAAAGTGTCACTTAAACAAGAGATCTGTGGTTATCAGCATTTTAAATAACTGTCAATTATTAGCAGGCAAAGATAGCCTACCTACAGTACAGTATACAGCTACCAAATGTTTTCAAAGTTGACCGCAACTAACCATATGGTGTTGTACACTGGGTGCATCAGCCATACACTGGGTGAGATATGGTGGGCTACACCTCAGTGTATGAATCCCCCTCAAAGGTTGTTACACACTAAGTCTCCAATCATCACAAAACATGTACTATACAGTATATTCAAAGATTGTAAATTTGTAAATTCAACTTTCATTCAGAAATACTAAAATTTTAAACTGACTAAAGGAACCTTTAAGCTGGGGTACTGACCTCACCTAACACTGCATGTATCTGACCATAACCTCCGCTTTCTTGTCACCTCACTTCTAGTTCTCTAACTATACAGAGCATTAAGGAGACTTGAAGGTTTATGTGAGGTCAGATAATGTGCTTTAAGTATCGTTATGGCATCTGTATGCTTAAATTTTCAAGAGAGAGAGAGAGAGAGAGTACTGCACGTATTTGCCGACAAGATAGTGCATGAAGCTTACACAAGAGGTTTCCAGAAGCTAGCAAAACACTGTAACAACTCTCCCAAACAAGTGTAAAATAATGATGAAACTGCTCTCAACTGGTGAGGATTCAAGTTCTCACACATGGACAGCATCACCATTTTTACTCGAGTGAAAGTTGCGGACCGCACCACACCGTACCAGCTTCAGCACCAAACAGAGAAAAAAGACATTTCCTGGGCACTATAGGCCAAATAAAATGGCTTGGGTAATTCATGAAATATTCCAGCAACAGTTTAACAGCAATCAGATTTGAACACAAAACTTTGAGGAACATTACTGTGATGAATTTTTATCAATATATCATGGGCTACATTTAAGTTTCTTATGTTCCTAGTAGACCACTACTGTACAAGGAGCCAACTATTGGCACACAATTGAGGGGCTCCGGACCATAACCCGCTAAGAGCTACATACTGCAGAAGCGTGTTTTGTATTGTATTGTATTCCCACATGTACATGTGGGTGAGAGTCCTATGAAAAGACTATTGTATGTTATGCATTCCTACCTGAGCATTTTTATCCATATTTTTATTTTGGCACTTAGCAGATTCTGGTCAAGAGCTCCTCACTTATTAACCACAGCAGATCTGTCCCCAACCACTGTGAAAAACCTAAACATTCCCCAGGTTGCCATCTTTGTTTTCAATGGTCACTCATAATTTCCAAACTCATTATTTCCCTATTTATTGTACAATCTTTTATTTATGCAGTTAACCTTTTTATGCATTCTAAGAGAACAGTACAGTACAGTGCTTGGAATGAGATGTGAAACATGTGCCGAGACTGTGACAGCTGACACTCATGATATATATATATATATATATATATACAATCAACACCTCAACCCGCCAGGATTCGAACCCACGGCCCACAAGCCTATGACTGTGACCGGGGAACACTAACCGCTGGACCACCAGGATACAAAAGCAGTCCTAGACTTTGTTATATTTCACACAAAGCCTGTTCAACGAGCTTATGACGCCGTGAACCTCTAAAAGCTCGTTGAACAGGCTTTGTGTGAAATATAACAAAGTCTAGGACTGCTTTTGTATCCTGGTGGTCCAGCGGTTAGCGTTCCCCGGTCACAGTCATAGGCTTGTGGGCCGTGGGTTCAAATCCTGGCGGGTTGAGGGGTTCATTGTATGTAGAAGTCCGCGTGCTTTATTGGGCTAATGAAAAAAAAAAAAAAAAAATATATATATATATATATATATATATATAAATAAATAAATAAATAAATAATATATATATATATATATATATATATATATATATATATATATATATATATATATATATATATATATATATATATATATATATATATATATATATATATGCAAGTAAATCACTGTAGGTGCGCGTGATCTAGGTATATGCTGATAACCACCAGGAAAGAAGAAAACACGAAGTTCCCAAGCGCTTTCGTGTAATTCACATCTTCAGGGGTGAGTACAGACTAGATAGAGTAATGCAGAACAAGATGAATATATACAGAGGAGGGTGAGACCAGGTCTCACCCTCCTCTGTATATATTCATCTTGTTCTGCATTACTCTATCTAGTCTGTACTTACCCCTGAAGATGTGAATTACACGAAAGCGCTTGGGAACTTCGTGTTTTCTTCTTTCCTGGTGGTTATCAGCATATATATATATATATATATATATATATCAGTGGCGACTCCGGCACTCGGGCTCCTCGGGCTCAGCCCGAGTCCTAGATTTGGTCAAATGAACGAGTATCTGCTTTCTATGTAATCTGCCAACACTGGCTGATTACAGGGAGCCTGGTCGCAGTTCATATATCACCGTTCAGTGTCTGGCGGTCGTCCTATAGCTCACCAGTGTCAAAAAATATCGTTCTTGGCAGATAGTCTCTTGACATCCTTCACTCATGCCTGACTCAGGCTTATAAGTTAAAGCCCCAGCTGTTGTCCCTAATCGTGAAAATTAGAAGTAATTCAAATCCAAGCTTTTTTTTAACAATAGCTTTCTATAGAGCTTAGGATTTAAATTCCAATCTATGAAATGTTTCCGTTCTACAATATTCTTACAGGAACGAAAAAATGTCCAGTAACTAGGGCTAACTGGAAATAGCCTGGTAGGAGTAAAAGATTAACTGGCACCTCTTCGCACGCTTCTCTTACCGGCCACGGCATCTGTCAGTTCGCTGACGTTTGCAACAGGGTACACTGTTGTTCTTTGATTGTTTGCTGTGCTTCTGTTCTTTGTGTGTAAAGATCAGTTGTTTTATTTTTATTTCTACCCATAACATAGAAATGGAGAAAGACATAGTGCTAGATATAAAAAATAAGCCATTTGGTGCAAGAAATATTGCTGAAAAACGAGAAATTCTTCGTACAGGCAGGCCGACTCCTGCATTGAAAACTAAAGTTGGAAGTAGAACATTCCAGATAAAATGGTATGAACAGATTGATTGGATTTGTGCAAGTAGCGTCACAGAGAAACTCTACTGCTGGCCGTGTTTGTTGTTTAAACCAAAAGCTAAGCAGTCGTGGACAGATGGAGGTTATAATAATTATAAAAATGTCTTGAGCGACTGTAAGCATCACAGTAAATCACTGAGTCATTTAAGTAATTATAAAAGCTTGAAAACTTTCGGACAGTATGATATTGTGACAGCTATTAGTGAGTCTGCTAAACTGGAGAAAGAACGGCATAACAAAGCAGTTGAAGAAAATAGACAATATTTAAAACAGTTAACAAATGCAGTGTTATACCTGAGTAAACAAGAGTTGCCTTTGCGTGGACATGATGAAGGAAGTGACAGCCTAAATAGAGGAAATTACCGTGAACTATTGCAGTGCTTTGCTGAAATCGACAGCGTGTTTGCTTCTAGACTTTCTACTAAAGAGGGGTCGAAACAGTTTTCAGGAGTCTCAAGCACAATACAAAATGATCTAATACAAGCGATTGGGAATGTAATAGCTGATGAAATTAGAAGCGAAGTTGATAAAGCTCCGTTTATGTCTGTACAAGCTGACGAGACGACAGACTGTGCGATGCATGCCCAACTGTCAATTATAATAAGATATGTGTATGAAGACAAAATATGTGAACGATTTCTTGGATTCTATGAAGTCAGTGATGATAAAAGTGCTACAAGACTGGTTGATGTGATCGCATCTGCGTTGAACTCCTTCAGTGACGCTAAAAATAAATTAGTGAGCCAAACTTACGACGGAGCAGCTGTAATGGCAGGAACACTAAACGGAGTGCAGAGCAAGCTAAAGGATAAAGGATTTAAACACGCGCACTTCATTCACTGCTATGCGCATAAACTTAACTTAGTCTTGAGTAAAAGTGCCGAGAAGTTGAGTAGAGTAAAAATGTTTTTTTCTCATTTACGCGCTTTTAGTAAATTTACGTCTTCCAGTACCAAACGGAAAAGCGTTTTCAGACAGTTTAATGTCAATATTCCATCACTGTGCGAAACAAGATGGTGCTATAGATCGAGAACCGTGTCATCCATAAAACTGATGCATGGAAACCTAAAAAGTGCCTTCACAAGTATTCTAGACACTAGTGAAAAGTGGGATGAAGATACACTTTGTCAAACAGACAATCTATTGGCAAAGTTGAATGATTTCACATTCATGTTCTTCATCAATTGCTTTCATAACATACTTTCACAGGCTGGAAAACTGTTTGATGTCCTACAGTGTAAGCAACTTGACATAAAGCGGGGTCAGAATAAAATAAATGACTTCATTCATTGTGTTGAAGGTTATCGTAACGACGAACATTACGAAAACATCCTGCAAGATACAGCTGCTGTCATTGAACAGGCAGATGAGTCCGAGCCTCCTCCCAGAAAAAGAGTCAGGGGTGCACAAGTTAATTACAAAACGACGTATTTTGAAATAATTGATAACATTCTAATGTCCTTGCGAGAGCGATTTGCTGGCATTCAGGAGTATGCATTTTTTGAATTACTAGACGTTAATAAGTTTGAAGAGCTTGCTAACTCATTTCCCATGCAACATATGGACTCTCTACAAAACAAATACCCCTGTATTTTTGACTGCAAGAGCTTAGTGAACGAGCTAAAATATATGTATATTGACAGTGACTTCAAAAAGTGCAAGTCAATCAACTCCATTTTAGAATTACTCTATAAATTGGAGTTGACTTCCGCTATGCCGGAATCCATTAAACTAATTCAGCTGCTGCTAACCATCCCCGTAACATCAGTCGCTAATGAGAGAAGTTTCTCAACGTTAGATAGAATCCGCTCATATCTGAGAAGCACAATGGCCCAAGAACGGCTATCTTCACTGGCTCGCATTTCCATCGAGAAAAGCCTCTTGAACGACTTGGACAACAAGGAGCTGCACGACAGGATTTTACACGAGTTCGCCATCAAAACAAGACGACTGGACTTCATGTTTAAATAAAGTGAGTAATTTTTGCATCAAAACTATATTTTTTTGTCTTATTGCATGAGGCTAGAGGCGGTAATTTCAAATTGCAATTAAATGCCAGGTAGCGACGTGTCCTCCTAATATTACTTATCAAGTAATTATTAGATGTTTTAATTGCCTGTATGTAGCCTGGCGAATTGGCTAGGATTTAGCATACCTAGGTAACATTGGCTGACGTCGCGTTCCTGACCATATCACAAAAACTGGTTTTTAGAAAAAACCGGCTTTTTTTGTCTTATTGTAAAATTATCAGTGCCTATATAAATTTGTGGTGTGTATTACGTCTCTTAGCTTCATTTATACATGTATCTTATGCGAAATCTGTGATGAGCCCGAGTGATGCATATGACCTGGAGTCGCCCCTGATATATATATATATATATATATATATATATATATATATATATATATATATATATATATATATATATATATATATATATATATATATATATATATATATATATATATACACAGTGGGGTATGCTATAACGAACGGATCCTACTACGAATATTCCTATAACAAATGGTTTTACCTATAAAATTGAGAATGCTATAACGAACGAAACTCCTACAACGAACATTATTTAATTTTTTTCCCTAATTTATTGATTTTTATTACAAGTATTAATGATATTCTTTATTTCAGGGGTTTAGATGCATATGTATGCACTTTTTTTACAATTTTTACAATTTTATATAATATTTTTCAGTGTTAAGTGGTTGTATTTGGGGGCCTGGAACGAACGAATCCTATAACGAACGAATGCTATAATGAACAAGGTTCTAGAACCAATTAGATTCGTTATAGCATACCCCACTGTATATATATATATATATATATATATATATATATATATATATATATATATATATATATATATATATATATATATATATATATATATATATATTTATCTATCTATAAATATATATATACTGTATATATATATAATATATATATATAATATATATATATATATTGGTCATCTCTTTTTTTTCTTTTTTCTTTTCAAAATTTATTAGGTGCGAATTTGGTGATTACCAAAAAGATGTGAACCCCAAAAAAATTTGCTGTGCTGTACACTGGTACAGTATTTTCTTAGAATAGTATTTACTTAAAGTAACTTAGAGGTCTTTAATTCCTTGTTTTTATAGTACAGTGGTCCCTCGGTTAATGAGCACAATCCGTTCCAGCAGGTTGTTTGTTAACCAAAACCATTGTTTCAATGGGTTTTTGGGTAATTGGTTCCAGCCCACCAAAAATTGCCTAAATTTAACAAAAAAAGGTAGAAAAGTTCACTTACTTTGAGGTGTGTATGTAGAAGGCTCCTGGATGATGATGCTGATGTGAATTTGAAGTGGGAGGAGGAGAAGGGAGAAGAGAAGGAAGTGGAGGTGGAGGAGGAGCATTTTACTGCTTCTTGGAAGGTGAGTCACCTTCCATGAAAATGTCAGGAACCTCTGGACTGACCGATTCCCCACCATGAACATCCTCTCTCCTACTTGAAGTGGAAGGCTGAGGGATAGCATCATCCTCTCTCCTTCTTGAAGTGGAAGGCAGAGGGATAGCATCTTGTTCCCTCTGCCTTTTACTGAAGAAAGTGTCAATTGTGGTCTGTGGGGCATCTCTCCTCCTCACCATTAACTTATGTTTAAAGGAGACCATTGAGTCCTTAACATGACACATAACATCTCATCCAGATGCTTCAAGTCATCAGGAGTAAGTTCCTCCTCATGAGACATCACAAGCTCTTCGACATCATCCTCTACCACTTCAAGGCCCAATGACTGACCAATGGACACAATCTCCTGGTCCAACTCTGTTTCTTCCTCAAATCCCTCAAAATCATGAACTACTGATAGCCACAGTGCTTTCCATGAAGAATTGAGGGATCTAGTGGACACTTCTTGCCATGATGACACAATCAATTTTACAGCCTCCAGGATGTTGAATTGTGTCTTCCAGAACTGTCTTAGTGTTAGTTCAGGATCATTGGAAGATGCCTGATGACACCTAAACATTTTCTTCATGTACAACTTCTTAAGTTGCTGATCACATTCTGGTCCATTGGCTGTATGATTGATGTAGTGTTGGGAGGCAAAAACAACACTTTCACAAAGTCAAATTGATACTCCAAATTTCTGGCAAGTTTCAGGGTCATGACCAGGAGCATTATCCATGAGGAGAAGAGCTTTTAAAGGGAGTTTATTGGTGGTTAGGTAGCTCCTGACAGAAGGGCAAAACACATCAACAGCCCATTCATTAAAGAGCTGTCTTGTCACCCATGCCTTACGGTTGGACTTCCAATAAACTCCAAGCTTTGTTCTTACCACTTTCTGTCGCTTGAACACCCTGGGGTTTTCAGTGGTAGACAAGCATAGGCTTCAGTCGGAAATCCCCTAAAGAATTGGCACCAAGCAATAGAGTGAGACGGTCTTTCATGGGTTTATGCCCAAGTAAAGAGGCTTCATCTCTGGCGATGAATGTTCTTTTGGGCATCTTTTTCCAGAACAGCCCAGTTTCGTCCACATTGAACACTTGCTGTGGGAGATAATTTTCTTCTTCCATCAGTTCTTAAAATTCCACTAAAAACTTTGCTGCCCCATCCTTATCAGCACTAGCAGCTTCACCATGCCAAACAACACTGAAAATGTCACTTCTTTTCTTAAATTTTTTGAACCAGCCTTTGCTGGCCCGAAAATCTTCAAATTCTGTGCCTGAAGAACCAGGTTGATCTGTCTTTAAATGTTCGTAAATCTCCCTAGCTCCTTCACAAATGAATTCAGTAGAAACTGAATCACCTTTCATCTGTTTTTCCCTAATTCAGATGAGAAGTAACCTCTCAGTTTCTGCAATTAGGGATCTACTTTTAAACACTCTGGTAGATTTCTCTCACTTTCACTTCTTTAAATTTGTCTTTCTGTGCAAGAATTGTCGACACAGTTGATGTCGACATGCCATATTCTTTGCATAGCGCATTTGTTCTAATGCCTTGTTCATGTTTTTTTATAATTTCCTGCTTGGTTTGGATTGAAATCGCTTATCTTGATCTCTTAGGCCCCATGCTGGATTCAAACAATGTCAACACGTGATCTTTCAGGTATAAACTTGCTGAAAAATAACACTGCACTATATATTGTCAATATGTAAAATAAATTTCAAAATGACCAATAATTTGCTTTGAAATGCAGAAAAAAAGAGTTAAGTTGAAGAGAGTCTCAAGCAAGATGTTACCTCCACTGAAAACAGAGAGAGAGACTAACGCTTGTTTGCTGTGTTAAGAGGCTGGATGGCGCGCATAAAACTAGTCACTTTACCTTCAGTTATGTTCAATAATTGTTAAAATGACTAAAAAATTTAATATTAAACTTATAAAATTATTGAATAGTATAAACTTCTTGATATTTACTAAAATAGTAAGGAATTTAAGCCAGATTACTGTATTAGCAGACTAATACTAAAGCTGGTTGACCGCCAAGTGCAAGCGAAAACTTGTTAGGTCGGCTCGTAAGAAACTCGTTAACCGAGGGATTGCTCATTAACCGAGGTTAAGAATCTTATGGGAGGTAACTCGTCAACCGAAATCTCGTTAACCGAGGCGCTCGTTAACCGAGGCGCTCGTTAACCGAGGGATCACTGTACTGTACAGTACGTATAGTATTAAACAAGTAAACTTCCTTCAAATATGACGTTTACAGGGTGTCAACAAGATAATTGTCAGAGGACAAGTCATCGGTATAAGGCTAAGGGTCTATTAGGCTGAAGGTGACCATGAGGATGAAGCTCTCCTAGTATTATAGTTTGGACTTTACTGATTTTGAGAATGATTAAAACACTTTAATTATCATGTATAGTTTCCTTCAATACTGCTTGGTTTAGATACCATAAATAACATAGATGGTAAAAATACATCCTACTGAACTTCACTCATAATAGTACAGTATACATGATAGCTATACTGCACTGTACTGTACTATACTGTGTATATGTTAAATGGGGTTATTAGAGAATGCAAATTGGAGATCATTTTGTCTTGTAATTAAGTTCTTGATAAAACACAAAGAAATATTTCTGAATGAAACAAAATGTTAGAGAATAAAACCAAACATTGTCTTGCATCATCAGAGGATATCCATCAGGAACCCATCCATTTGCATGTACAGGGTACAACAAAAAGGCAAAAACATGTTGGTTGTGCACAAAGTTCCCTTACAGTACAGTGCTGTGTATGACGGCCAGATAGTCACCCAAAATAAAGAGATGAGCGATGATTATTAAAAAATAAATAAACGAGTCATTAAAGTCGTGATCTAATACACCCTGCAGGTCGATCACCTCTCTCAGGCCAACACTTGGGTATAGGCCTCCCATACATCGACTATTTCATCATCTGAGTCTTGGACATACAATGGGATTTCACAAATAAAGCATAATCAAGTTAGTACAGTACTCACTACATAAAATTTTAGGAAAAATAGGTAATTATTTACTCATTATGTTAAGGTTATCACACATAGCATGGCCCCCTACTGCCTACAGCAGACAACTCAAAGATTACAGGAGGCACTCCTTATCTGCCCTTGTGGAAGGCTTGACATACAGTACTGTACTATGAGAAGTGCCTTCCTGACTACCAAACAAACTGGTAGTAGTGTCTTGAGCCAATCATAGTGAACAAAGTGAATAGTTGTAATAAGTCAACTGATTGGATGCCAGAAGGAAAGTAGTGTTTGGAGACACTTACACAACCAGCCAAGACAGATTGCGATGATCTTTTACACTCCTATTTTTCAATCTTTGTATACTGTGTTATTTAAATGTTTAGCCTGGGAACAGTTCTGTGGTCAGTACTGTATCATCAGAGAACACTGTCTCATACAAGTCTGGCAAATTAATAATGAAGGAGTTAATGTTCATACAGCAATACAGTGCAATATGCTGCAGTCTGGAATCACAAAAATTATCCAGGGAAAAATTGAAACTAATATTTCAATCAGTAGTTAGACCTTATTAACAACCCTGGCCATTTCATGACCATTTGCCAAAAACAAGTAGATCATAGTGTGTGTATTCTGTCTGTGTATGGCTATGGCTCAATGTTGTTAGAAAAACTGAAACCCAATCTGTGTTCAAACTACAAAACCTTATAAAACCAATAATGAAATTCATAAATCTGCATAAGACTCATAAATATAAGCCTAAGTGCAGCCACACTCACTTGTTGTGTGTGTTGTAGAGAGCATTCTTGTAGATATAATCAATGACAGAGTCCTGCACTAAATATTTGACACTGTCTCCTCGCCTCAGGGCTCGTCGAACCTTTGTAGAGCTCACTTCATTTGTGATCCACTCAGTCACAATGTGGATATTCCTCTGAAAAAGAAAAAGTGATTAAAACAATGATAACAGGTTACACAAAAATATCTGATTTCTCTTTTGACTGTATACTATACTGTACTATACTGTACTGTAATAATTTGTTAAAGTGTCACCTCGAGTCTTTGAGTCTGAACAAGTGCAGCAGGAAGCAGTTGTTCAGACTGAGGATGAATTATAATTTACTACTGTAAAGTGTGTTTTGAAATGAAGGAATTAGTGTTAAAGTGATAAAGTGACATCCTAAAAGAATTTAGTTAATCATTTGGTCAATGGTTGGCATCTAGGGTACTGTACAGTACTGTAAATTATTCTCACAAACAAGAACATTAAATAATAAAGTTTAATATTTAATTTCTTGGAGAAGCATTAAATATTCTTAAATATTATACTGTATGTTTCGTTAAATAATTTTTTATATGTTTAGGAAATAATTATCAAACAAAGACCAACTTATGTAGATAAACATAGAGTTGTTTCCTTAACCCCAATACACGGCAGAATCAGTGGGCATGACACCTGCTAGCAGATAAAGTATGTACAGTACAGTACAGGCACAGTAAATTACTGTGCTGTGCAGTAGAGTACATGTTAATATTTAATAGTTTATTGGCTCCCATGAATTGTTGAAGGCACCTTTGTGAAACAATGGAATAATCCGGGATCAATGTACTGTACTGTTTATGTATAAGTGAGTGTGGGATATGAGTAAAGCATGGATAAAGCCCGACTATTTAAACAAGAGTGAGTAGTGGTGGAGGGAAGACAAACGTGGTAGTGTTTAGAGGAGAGGAAGATAAACCATTTTCCATGCAGAGTACAGTACACTATCAGACAGACACACTGTAGAAGAGGTGACATACCTGGTGTCGGGTCAAAACATCGGACTCGTATATAAACTTGTATGGATTGCTTCCTTCCCTGGTAATAACAACAAGACCAAACTTTCCAACCAGAGCCTCAATCTGCAATATTTAATACTAATTAAAGAATTTTGTTTTACTAACCAAATGGTAAAGAGAAAAAGATACAATTATGTCAATGTACACAAGTGATTAGTACTGTACCTGGTGAGAAAAGTGAAATAAAAATGGTGTATAATTGTACAGTACGTATATGTAATACTAGAGGTTTAAATAGCTAGTAATTACATGATATGTACACCAGTACTACATTGTGATTTAATGGTTAAGAATTCAACCTCAAATGCAGTAAACACAATTATGAACAAGGACTTAATGATGGATGTAACTATGTGACACAGTTTAATCAAGTGACAAAGTTGAGAAATAGAAGAGAGAGAATAAGTACAAAGCTTTTACAAAGTTGGGCAATTCTAAAGCTTTCAAAATCATCTGAGATAATACAAATGCAAGAAAAATTACCTAAATCCCAATAAATGGAAATGTGATTTTGGTTTACAAGACACTCACATCCTCATCCTTCCAGAGGCCTGGTTTAGCAAAAGACTCCAGCAGGTCAGCACCACACAGCAGCTTGACTGTGACAGGGTCAGTTGAGCCTGACAAGTGAGTGAGCCATGAGGGGGTGCCGTCCACCCTCTGCCGTTTCACTGATGGGTCAACATTACCGTTCACAATCGAGTCCACTAATTCCTGCAGATAAAGAAATGAAAATAAAAACCTGTAAAGCTAAAAACATATGGAGAAGGTTTTTTGTTACATGTTTCCATTACAGTATAGCCTTACAGTCAAAAACATTCACTGAAAAGGAAATGTTATACAGCACTGTATATCTTTTTTACAGTAAGACATCTCATTATTTCCAGAATTTTAGATACCATAAAGAAATTCCCTGAAAAAAAAGGTAAGCAATATGGCCATCATCCTTGTACAGTAAAGCATAAGCTGTAGAGTAAATAAACACATTTAAATTCAATCTGAAGATTATACTGTACTTTAAACTGAAATCTCAACACGTATACAAATTTCAGCCAATTTTCAGTACAGTACTGGTATTACCTTATTATAACTTTGACACTTGCAAGGGGAAACGAAGTCATGCTTGTTTACATAAGTATTTTCCCACACAAAGTATGTATCAAGTAACATCTAATAACATCAACGGCGGCTCTAAATGAAAACTGAAATAGAGAAATAAAGGAATGAAACATAAATCCAAATTTATAATTAAAAGGAAGAAATAATAAAAAAAAACACCTGCTGAGAGTGCTTGCCATTACCACAGTGTACAGTACTGTATAGAGCAGCTCCATACAAGGTCACACACATAGTTACTTCAAGTCAGCAAGATTTTATGAAATGACTTCATATGTTTTGGAACCTTTCAGCCATAAACACAGTTTCAAGGTTCTACCTTTCTCTGTTTCTGACAATTTTAAAAAACTACAAAAGAGAGAAAGGAAGGGAGACCAATGGCTTGCTGCTGCTGCAGCCACTCTACAGATATACTGCATGGATCCATTTCTCAGCTGACACATGGAAGGATATATTTACACTGTATGAAACTGTGAATTTATACTTGTAACAAGTTGTTGGTCTGGTATTTCCATGCAAAGCAATCCTTAATTTTGGAGTGTTTTGTCCAGTTCATCTCACTATGTCAACTTTGACAATTCATTTCATCTTTCACAAGTCCATGATGTTTAATAACTGGCAAGGGATCCCCACACAGCCAAGGAAGTCTGGAGGATATTGCTTACAATCTCCTACTGCTGTCTCATTCAATATTAACCCTTACGCCTCAGAACGCGCGCCTTTTCCCGCCACTGTTTAAATGCCCAGCGCGAGTTATCAGGTTCCAGCGTGACTATTTGCTTGTCACGCCACATGCTCGGCCACAGGGAAACTTCCTAAATGTAAGTACCTACTTTTGTTTTTTTGTTTTCATTGTTTTTCCATTTTATCGTGTTCTATCAAAGTAATAGTATTGCTAAAAGTAGTGTAGTATTACTGGAAAATAATGCTAAGATTATGTTATAAATGTATTTATTTGTGGAATTATTATTATTTTATGCATTACTTGCTCTACCAACACGCAGACAGCCTGGCGTGTGTGTTGCCGAGCACTTTTGATGAAAAGTTATGCAAATAAAATATTCTAAATGAATTATTTATAGGAAATAGGTACAGTATTATGATCAGTAAATATATGCATTACTGGCCATCCGGACACAAAGCCAAGCTAAAAATAACTGCTAAGTGCATAGGTGACCACGAGCACTCGTTGTCATAACAAGCTGTCCCCTTATCTCCCTCCCTCCATTCTGCCAGGGAAGTTTCTAGAGGGTCAATATATAGCTTTTCTTACTTATTTTTTTATTGTTTTAACATTTAAAAAGGCAAAAAATTATTTATGGAAAAGTTGATTTTTCTCAATTTACCCCGGCGTGGGGGAACGGCCAGGGGCACCCTAACCCGGGGCCTAAGGGTTAAGGAATCATTTTTTTTAATAACTTCTGATCAGGACTTCAGTATCATACTCACCTGAACCCCCCCCCCCCCCCAGCTTAACCACCTGATGCTACCTGGTGGGGAGGGGAGTGGGGGGGATTTTAGTTCATACTTAAAATCCCACTTGGTATTTGTTATTACTAATTGACAACTCACCTTGCCTAAATAATGTAGACTTACTCAGTGATATAATACTTCAAATGGAAGCAACAACCAAGTTCTTTAAGTCATCTGTCAGAACTTGTTCCCAAGACAAGGTGAACCCTTAATGTATCCTTATCATTGTGTAATAATACCAATCTTGTGAACAGACTGCTATACTGTATACTACCTAGACACACCCTGATTGGCTCCCAACCGACAGCCGAGTTAGAGGCCATTCAGAAGCAAGAAAGTGTAGTGTATAAGACATACTGTATGTTATGGCTGCTTTACATAAAGCCAACCTCTAATTAGCACCATCACTCTCACTTGGTGTTTACCCTTCACAGTCACTTGTGATAGATCCATCAAACAGTAGGATGCAACTAAACCTGATGTGGTAACTTGTGATCCAATAGATATATGCTATACTATATACTGTACTGTTCCAAGTTCTATTATAAAGAGAAGCAAGTTAAGAAACTAGAAAAGCCATGTTATTATTATCTGATTAAGAATATAGGTTTTCACCCTTTGTCTCTGTATTATCAGGAGATTTGTCTTATCAGTCCTGACAAATAAAGCTGCCATAGAAAAAATAAGGCAAACCTTACTATTATTTTTGGGGCATACAAAATACTAAGCCTGTGAAATCTACTTTGCAGCAGAGTGGAAGGAAAAGCACAGCACAGCACTTTTCCATGACCATTTTCTTGATGCAGTGCAAGACTGTGAACCTATGCAACTGCTTCATTATCATCAGCGATGGATGTGATTTACCTCTAACAGTACCGTACTGCACTTTGTGTACAGTATGAGGCTAACAGTACTTTATTATGTACTGTACTGTACTTGTATTGAAGCTAACAATACAGTAATTTACATAACTACATATTTCAAAGTTATTTCACTTCACTCTACCTTGAAAAATGTTTTTGATCAGTATTATTGTTGGCCAACTAATGAAGTAACCTTTATTTTTAGTAAGAACTATAGCTCCTCCTTCTGACAAGTATTATCATCTCTGCTTACTGTGAGTCACAAATGTTTATTCCACAAGCTCAGTATTTTTTTTATTTCTTTTAACAACAAAAGAAATGGCATGCTGATAATTATATATTCTCTTTACACCACATAAGATAAAATCACACTATTACAGTCCCGACATTAATATCGTACTATATACTACAGTACTGCTTTCATAACCACAAGACATGACAGTCTTAAGAGGATGGCTAAGAATACAACAGCTGACAAAGGAAGCAGACATTGGGTTGAACTTAAGAGAAGTGTAATTACAATACTTATGTAATAAGCCATTCCTTCATGCATTAACAACAAACAACAGAGGAAACTCTCTCCAGGGATCAGATGTCTACATAATTATAAAAATAAGTTCAGGATTATGTTTCTATTCCTCTTCATGCAATTTCTTAACACTAAGTTCAGGGGATGTTTGCTTATTTTCAGAAAATATTTTAACATTATATTATACTGTAGTACAGTAGCGTAGCCTTCTGGCACCTCTACAGATCAGTTTATTATATACTGTACGTGAACTTTGTGAAGTACTTAACCTTTACACAATACTGTGCATTACACCCTCGCTGGGGTTTGGTTTTGAAACTCCAGCGAGCGCAGAAAACACAAATATAGAAACCTTAGTTCAATGGGAAAAGGGGGTTAGGTTCCTAGTAGGACTGAACAGAGAACACACAGCATGGTAAGCTGACATCGGGTAACCATGGTTAACCCAAACAAACATGGAAAATGGCCGTAAAACCAAGAAGATGATAACAGTGCTTATCGTAGTCATTTTTCTTAAAAACTGTATTCACCCTATGTTCAGTTGTACTTGGAAATGCACCCCCTTTTTCTCCACTCAACTAAAGTTTCTACATTCACAGTTTTTCTAAAACCTAACACCCACAAATATTGAGGGTCTAATGTATGGTAATACCCCGCTGAATGCTGCCCCATTGAAAGCTGACTTGTTCTTAAGCTCTTGGCTTTTTCTTTTAATCCTATAAAATTAGTAAAAAAAAATTGCATAAAATGAATGAACCGGGTATACCAGCCAATTTTGTTTAGGAAGTAGCTGCTCAATCAGGAATTCCCAGCTGGGCAGATTGGAGGTTATTTGGCCGGGATGTTAAGGTTAGGTTGGAAGAGTCACGTATCCTGATACTGCATGTGTGACATTCCTGATGATAAACCTGTCACTGTGTTCTCTTATGGTTCTTCCCCTCCAATACAAGGACTTAACAACTACAGCACCACACAAGTTAGCCTCACCCACAGTACAGTATACAGCCACTCCTCAACTTACAACGGGGTTAAGGACACAAATCCAGGTCGTAAGTCGAATTGGTCGTAAGACGAAAATGCGAAAATAATTCATAGAAAATCTAAAATGGGTGTCCCTTTTTCTTCTCAGCACCACAAAACTCTCACTTTTAAGCTTGCCAGCCATTTAAAGGGAATTACAAACGAAAATTTTGTCAGTACACAGAGCAATCACTAACGTTGGGACTCAAAAATATGTAATTTGAAATTTTTTTGGTACAACTGGGGCAGTCGTATGTCCGGATGGTCGTAAGTCGAGGAGTAGCTGTATCTTTCTTTCTCTTACTTTTAGGACATCCTCTACCCTAGCCTTACATCTCCTAATTTTCCTATCTCCTTCCTATATCTGATTCTTGCACTCTTTTTTCTAGCTCTTTCACTTTCAATATGGGGTATGGCAGCCAAATGGGACATCCCTAATTCCCTCCCAGCTGCCAATGGCTGTCATGTACAGTACCTGCTTGTCTTTCACATAAAGGTGAAATATTTGCTACATTTGCACTGCCCCTACTGGGATAATAAGCTATGTGACTCACTTCCCATTCTCTCCAGATGTCCATATCACCAGAGCCACCATGATCTGCTCTCTGCCCAACACTTCCATATCTGCTCCTCATTTGTGTACTTTTTTATCTTTACATCCTATCCACTGCACATACTGCTCTAAAGCACATCCTTATTTCTCTTCTCTTCCATTTGCATTCTCTTGCTTTCATCATTCAACTCCTTGACATTGACTGCCCTTCATTACTTGATGCAAGTAGTTGATGGACCTACATCACACCACCTGTGCCTGGTGTCTACTGACACTTTCCCCAACAATTACTGTATACTGTACTGTCAATAACAGAAGCTTCTTGCAATATGCACAGTGGAACCTAATCCCTATGGCAAAGGGGAACTATACTGTATTTCCTATTAACAAGATAAAAACCAGACTGATTTTTTCCAACAGAGTAAAAAAAGCTGACAAATTTCTCAATAGATTTGACATAAACTGAAAGGATTCCCTGAAGAACAAGTACAGTACGTATATTAATTTGTTGATGCAAAAAGCTTCGTCATGCCAATGCTTCAAATTACTGAAAGCGGAATCATTATATAAGCAATACTGTACTGTAAAGCAATACATTTTCAGAATATGCGGCTGCCAGACAAATATCTTAAATAATGGAAAATATTTATAGAACTTAATTTTTAACATTTACTTTGTAAATTAACCCAAAAAACAGAATGAAATATTTCACATGAAAACCATAAACATAGTTTTTAAGCTTAAAACCATCAACCAGTTTGTGGGAGAGAAACTAACCCTTATCCTGTACTGGAGTGTACAGTATACAAGACAAATAATAGCAATTTTAACTTAAAAAACATTATGAGTACATCATATTATATTGTAGTTGTGTTACAGCATCCATAATGGCTGATGAATGTACCACAAGGATATTATCCCCACAACCAAATAGATTTCTTTAGTCTCAATTCATATTACCATACTATATAGTACAAACAAGAAAGTTGTCTTACACTTATTTTAAAACATATTGTACTGTACACTGTTCTTCAAATGCTGCTTCTTTTCAATTACACTCTGTGATTGACCTTAATGCTGCCACACCCTTCTCCCATTGTGCGAACATGCACTAACTTATATTCTTTTTACATTAATATTTATTTAATGCATGCCAGCAGCAGCAGCTGTTTATTCCCACATTAACATACAGAAATGTTTGGTAAATATTGTGGGTTGTATTGGTAGATCTTTAACACTAAGTATAAAAGGGTTGGTTGAGAAAGACTGTGCATGCGTTATCTTGCTCTGTGAGAGGGAAAAGGTGACATGATTTAAGTAGAGACAGTTTTCAAGCCCCGTATTATGAAGAGTAAAGACTAACAACTTGTTGAGGATATAAACACCAATATTACAAGGTTAGACTGCAAGCTCTCAGAAATAACACATTACGTACTGTACTCTAATGATAAAAGTATACAACAACCCCAGTTATTCAAGAGGCATGTATCCTTCAACACACTAAACACAGCTTTGACTTTATATTTGGTTTTGTTGAAAAAATATATTAATATTGCCATTAAACTCCCATTTATGAATAACAAGTTTATATCAAAGCTTCACAGTATGTTCAAGAATTAATAACTATTCAAAATTTTCAAAATGAAAAACTAGTGTAAGAGATTTACTGCCTCTCAGAAGAATCTCCCCATCCATGCAAACCAGTTACCCATGGGAAACATTCTCAGGTCCTACCCGGCCCTGACGGTTGATACTGGAGGAGTGGCTGCCCAGTTTGCGTAAAGTGGACTTAATCAAATTCTGTGTGCATTAAAGAAGAAAGACAAAGTTTATAATACCACAACTTTTCTATGATCTGTTATCATTAATACCTTCAGAAACAATAAACCATTATGCACAGTCTTCAGCTTGTTGCTCCTTCATCTCCATGACTGAAATGGTAATAGTTCAAGAGTAAATTCTTATCCCTGCTCATAATAAGAAAGTACTGTACATGTACAATCAAAGACAAAAGTCGTGTCGCGGTTTTGTCCGAAGATTAAATATATCTCGTGAAACATTATGAGAGCCCCCTACCACAAGGCAGAGCGCACCAAAAGTTTAGCTCTTCGGCATACGCTTTCACCAAATTTCACGACACGACTTTTGTCTTTCATTGTACACATAACCAATAATAAAGTACCACAATGGCACAAAATGTCCACAGAGATGCACAAACTTGACTTTGCTTGTTTGGTCAAGTGATACTAACCTTCATATTTCTTTTCTGGGTCACAACAGCCTTCATCTTTGACTGTTTGACCACAAAATCAATAGGCTTTCTGTATGTACTGTATTCTTAAAGGCAATTCCTCAGTAAAGTCTCATGTGTAGTTCTTGTGCTAAAATGACATCAATGACAGAAGACAGCATCATAAAGTGAACACCATGACAAATAATATTCTTTGTGTGGTGGTGAATTGTTTCTTTCTATACTATACAGGATACTATGTATTACAGCTCCATTTCCTGACCCAACATTATAAAATTGCAAATTATCCTTCAATAAATTTCCTCCATCTACAGAAGTGTGATGCTGTATACCTGTAACAGACTAAGAAAAAAATTAATATTTTTGCAAACTTACAGACCAAAAATAAACCACAAAACCCTGCAACTATGAAATGAAGAATTATGAAAAATTACCTTCACATAAAAAATAATCATTCTCAATATTGAACTAATGTGTGCAGAGACTGTCCTCTATCTGGAGCTGCTGAGGTACGTACATGTACAATATTTTACTTAGGGCAATACAGAATTACATTCCTCAACTACCAACAATTATTCCTGATAGGAAATTATGGTTAATATTTGATAGGTCCCCAAACAGTACAGTATTTTCAAGCTAGTCCATAACCAGACAAGTAATTTGGGGGATCTATGACATTAGATGTATCCTCCTACCTGGCAGCCAAGGGATGATCTTATCACCTAACACAGTTATCACCCTAAAGAAGGGACACTGCCCTCTACAGACAACTTTATACATTCAGCTGCATATATCTAGAAAACATAAACATTGTGCCAGCTGCAGCTGCAATCTTGATTTCAATCAAACTGATATTTTCATTGTTCCCTGGCTATCATCATCATCAAACTGAAGAGGTAAATGAAGAACATGTTACTGACAGGCCTCAAGTCCTAAATAAGGACTGTGAAGAAAAAGAAACTAAAGCAGCAAACAAAAAATTCAAAAGAAGAGAACAAAGTTCTCTCTGAGCTGGACCAGTCTGTCAATAGTGCTCTTCAATGACTGAGCTTCAGTCATTAAAAAACTCTAAAAATCAATAAAATGGCTAAAACTTGACACATGTAAATCTCAGATAACAAACAGATGAGATGATGGCTATTGACACAAGTTGCCATTTTATAATACAGTTTGACTAAATTATATGCTGTCCTGTACTTCTCTTCGAGTGCTGGTCCCTGAGGTACTGTAGTGTATATCAAAGACTGCCAGAATGTCCTGAGGAGGGCCACCCAGCAGGTACCGGTTCTCACACACCTCATTTACCAAGAAAGGTTGGAATGTTTTCAATTATTAGTTTATAATCAGTATAGAAGGTAATGGAGGATGGCTTCCCAACTAGAGCTAATGACTCTATCACTTCAGGAAACTGTCAAGAGATAACTCCTTGGGAATGACAGTTGTGAACCCTTGGAGAACCTGCCTGAGCATACTGTAATAGCACTGAGTGTGTGAGCTCCTTTAGGTCCAGTTAACTAACAATGGAACATGTTCTGATACATTCAAGAGACCATACATACCCACTACTGTACTGTACAGTGTGTTACAAAGAAGAGGTTACCCCCCAGCTGGCTAGTAAGGTGATAAGTGATGAAGAGGATACATCTACTTTTCCGCTTGTGTTTCACCAATAGCTCACTGGTTTAGTTCATATTTGGGATTATAAAAGGAAGAAGCAAAGGTTGCAAACACATCACAGAATTCTAAAATCAGTTGAGCTTCGGGAAGATAAAATGTTTGGTCGAGTTATGTGGGAGCCACGTACAGTACTGTTGCCCTCACACACAGTCTACATAGTTCAGTGTAGGTTGGCTTCCTTGACAGCATCATTCCTGTTCGGTACAACTGCTGGCAGGATTGATGAACTTATTGTACCCGTAATCTTTACTGTTGACTCCTTGGCTTCTTTCATTCACAGCTGTTTTCTCCATAAAAATCTTCAGAGTAGAATCAACCTCAAAGGAAATAAGTCACATGCCCACAATGCCACTACAGTACTGTCACTCATCAATTAAGCAAATATACAGTAATAAGCTTCATGCCAATCTCAGTATTATCAATTTGGCAAAGCTGCTCTAGTGTCATCCCATCACTTTATGAAGAAACTAGGTAAAAACAATGTGCAATCTCTTCAAATTAGCATTTAACACCAAAAGCTTATATCAATAAGTTAATACAAAGAGCACTAGCACACTGAAAACACAGTTCCTGCTGCATTAAATACTAAGCTGAAAATTTTCAATGCATACCAGTAGACAAACCAAAGAATCCACTGACCATACCATCAAACCCAGCAGTGTGGTGGATTACTTACATGTACAGGGTACTCTACCTACAGTACATCAGTGAATGTTTCCAAGATTTTGGGCATCAATCGAGGGAGACAATTTTTTTTATTTTCCTTTAAGTACTATGGTAGCGAAGTGACTCAATCATGACCCAGGAGCTTATAAAATATTAAAAATCTATGGAAATGTCTTGAAAAGGTCTTTATTGTCCTTGTTATATGCTTAAATAGACTACAGCAACCCAGTATGTCTCAAAATGCTGTAACAGATGTGATATTTTCTTTTATTTTATTTCTTATTTCTCTTAATTCTATTTTCTTTTTCTTCTTAATCTCTTGTGAGAGAGAGAGAGTGTGGCAGTAAGGACGGGGATCCAGGGAGGTGGGAATAATGGCCAGTCTGTGGTCGGCAGCCACCCTCACACAAAGGGGAGATGGACGGAGAATGGATGGGGACAATAATAACTGGGGACACGAATAACATACGATAACTGAGACACAAGGGAACACTGGGGATAGTTATGTTACTACTAATGGGTCACTGTATTACTGCATAACACCAGAGACGTGTATGACAAATGCGTTACTCAGTACAAAGAAGGGGAGCATCTATAACACTTTAAGGGTTCTTTGTTTACTGAACACTTTCTATTAAGATTGACAATCAAACTTCAAAACCATAAACCTAATGTCTTAGCCAGTTTAAAAGGGGTCACATCAATCACAATACATTTCGTGAAACGAATAAAACCTTAAGTGTACTCACATATATACAGTATATACCTCGCAAAGTTGGAACCTGCTGACCCCCACATTTATGCTTCACCACCTCTAACCAGACTCTGAGATTTAAAATCGAGCACACTCTCAGTCAGGCACTGCACTCTAACTTTCAGCCAATCAACACAGTTATGACTATGATGTCACACTCATAGGTCACTGTGATTGGCTCATGCCTCAGGTCTTTCCTGGGCACTGTCAGCTTGGCTGGATATACTAAGGTAGGTTCTCTGTTTCTTACTTGAATTTTCATACATAATTTCTCTTAAATCATGGCATTGTTACAATGCTTTGATTTCGGTCTACATACTTGTAGTTCAAGGACTTGTTGCCCTCCAAGGGTTGTCTTCTCATTTACAACATCAAGAAAAAACAGAGTTTTGACGGTTCAGCCAAAATCCAAGAAAAAAAAATTAATATGCTCACTGATGCTTCACCCTACAGTACTGAGAGCCAACGATGAGGAACATAACCCCTTACAGCTCCCAAACTCATAGTACAGTTCTGTATTAGCTACATGTATACATGCACCGTATATACTCGTCCTATAACCCCCCCTTCGTATATAGGTCGACCCCGATTTTATGACCAAGAAATCGTTAATTTATGATATTCCTCGTTTATAGGTCGACCCAAGTTTTTGAGGGTAAAGGAACAACAAAACCTTCAGAGAAACACTACGTCCTATAAACTTGTTTACCATTTATTATCACGACACTTTACACTGAAACGCGGGTAGTTTCAACAAAAATATTGTATATTTCCATTCAAGTATTTATTCAAGTCAATTAGGAGGGAATATTATTGTAATACAACAGTTTTTTAACTAAACCATTCGAAAAGTGATTACGGAAACATCTTCTGAACGAAAGAAAGCCAAAGCCATTGTTTTCGTCACGATTTTATCCCACTTTCCACTGTAATACGTACGTCATTTCAGCAAAAAATATTACATTTCCGTGAATGTATTATATCAAGCACAGTATGAATAGAATATCATTGTAATATAACAGAATTTTAACCGAAAACTATTAAAAAACGAATAACATCTCAAGAACATCGGAAGCTTAGGTAAAGTCTTTTGTTTTCGACATGTATTTTATCCTATTTTACATTGAAATACATCACGTTTCAGCAAAACTACTATTTATTTCCGAGAATATATTCATTCAGGCGCAGTTTAGGTAAAATATACGTGTGATGTAATAGTTTTTTAACTGAAAACGATTCGAAAAACACGTGTACCCTCTAGCCCTGTTCAAAGAGAGGACTGGGAGAAGCTGTTTGGTGCTGCAGACGATGACAAAGAAAATGATTTTGATGGATTTTAATGAAAATATTCAGAAATATGGTATCGTAATATTTATTCAAGTCAATTAGGATATTATTGTAATACAATACAACAGTTTTTTAACTAAACCATTCGAAAAGTGATTACGGTAACATCTTTTGAATGAAACAAAGCGAAAGTCATTGTTTTCATCACAATTTTATCCCACTTTCCACTGTAATACGTATGTCATTTCAGCAAAAAATATTACATTTCCGTGAAGGTATTATATCAACCACAGTATGAATAGAATATCACTAATATAACAGTATTTTAACCGAAAACTATTAAAAATACGAGTAACATATCTTGAACATCGGAAGGTTAGGTAAAGTCTTTTGTTTTCTGCATGTAGTTTATCCTAATTTACATTGAAATACATCACGTTTCAGCAAAACTACCATTTATTTCTGAGAATATGGAAATGTAATATTTTTGCTGAAATGACATACGTATTCAGTGGAAAGTGGGATAAAATCGTGACAAAAACAATGACTCGCTTTCTTTCATTCAAAAGATGTTACCGTAATCGCTTTTCGAATGGTTTTCAGTTAAAAACTGTTATATTACAATAATATTCTATCCTAATTCACTTGTGATGTAAAAGTTTTTTAACTGAAAACGATTCGAAAAACACGTGTACCGTCTAGCTGATACGGCAGAGCCCTGGTTGCGGAGGCTTTGTTTTTGCATCGGCCCTTCTTAAGCAGCTTTTAATTTCAGCGTACGTTGAATTTGTGTTTACCGGTGTATTCTTATTTTCTTGCTTCTTATTTTCCAGAAATATGACAAGTTTTTATATAATACTGTACAATGTTACGGTACTTTTAATTTACAAGTATTCATTTTTAAAAATACAGAACACACCAAACAAATACTAGTACGGATATTTGCGTGACTCTCCCGCCAAAAAAGACCAAACAGCTGGTACTCTCTCCCTCAGCCCTACCAAAAATAGCCCAACATCTTTCTTGTTTATTCTCTTCCAATTTCTCACTTTAACTGGTATTTTTTACTTCATATTGCCTACATCAGATAAACTACAGTAATTGAGGTTAGATATTGTTATAAATTTGATTACCGGGTCCTGGCAGGTACCATTAGAACCACCTGACCCTACCGACAGTGTTGCAAGTCAGACAGCAATTTCTTTTTTACATTTTTGGTGTCTCCATTTGTTAATTTTTTTTCTGTGGGGTTTGCAGTATTGTAAAATGATTTGGGAAAAGAAATACTCGGTAACTTAAAATTTTAAAAGGAAAATTTTGAAACTGGCAACTGTGTGTAGATGACCTGACTCACATCATATTGATGTTTCAAATTTAATTGACAAAAATTTATGTATCTATAAATAAACTTTTAAAAATGAACACTTTATGTTTTACATACTCCTGTGCATACCATACCATGCATTTGGATACTTTGGGCTTGCTATGATGACGCAAGAGATCTGCCCTGGCAAATGTACCGACACTCACAGCGGGTGGTGCGTTGGTGTGTCGTTTCCACTGTTTACTGGTAGTTACTGGTAAATATTTTTCAACCTAACGAAACTATTACCCGTATAGAGGTCGACCCCCAACTTTTTGCCCAAAAATTTGGTCTTAAGAACTCGTGCTATACACGGGTATATACGGTACTTATAGCAGCTATTATTTTGCTGTAACTGTAGCTGTAAATTGTCTCCTCCCCACCAGATACAGACCCCCTCAAAAGGATCTCCAAGAAACAGGTGTTGTCATTAAAGACAAAAGAGGTAAAGTGTCTTTGAATCACATGACTTGCTTGTCCCAGCCATAAACCCCTGGGAGGATGGAGGCAACCCAGTCATCCATTGGCTTTGACCATAAAATATAATTTCAGGATTAAACTAACTTTTAAGATCACAGCCTTCAAAGGTGACTGAACTTATAAAAAAGGCCAGACAGATGTTTGACAATGATATAGCATTTCCACTAACAGTAGCATGATTTTGTATACCGAGCATAAGGTTATTCTGCAAGATTACATCAACGATATTAGATCCTAAATTAGCATAAAGCCTGTTGTTTTCAGATCATTTGATTCAACTGAATGCCTTTTACAGTACTTATAATTAACCTATTAGCACCTAACAAAAGACCCACAAATTAGCTTATTATTCAAGACTTTTCATTCTTATTTCATAAACTGTACTGTACTGTACAATTTACAGCATATGAAGCCATCTCAAAATAATACCCAATGCAGTACAGGTATTTTCTTTTCCATTTGATTATTTGATTACCCCCCCCCCCCCTCCCCAAAAAATGAAAATATTGAATGATTTCTTGGCTGCAAACATTTCAAACAACTTGAAATAAAAACAATTCCATGACCCAGAAAAAAGGCAAAATTAAAAAAAGCTGTACAGTAAAACAGCACCAAAAGCTGATGAAGTATGCGCTGTACTGTACTGTACTGTACAAGTAAAACTTTTAATTCTGCAAAAACCTGAAGGAAGAATCAAGGCATACAGTACAAGGCAAACCTGGTAGATAGAGGCACATGCTATGGTATCTTTCTGATAAATATACAGTATACTGTACAGCAACTGACCTGGTGGTACTGGACGACTTCCCTCGTAGGTGTCCAGTCATCTTGACGTGTTTCCCATTCACTCACGTGCACCCACGACGAGGAGTTGAGCGCAAGACGCAACAATTGAATACGGTCACTTGAACTCACCAGTCCCTTCAAAATAAAAAGTAATTTATTATATGAACCAATCACTTAGATCTCCAACTACAAAATAATATTAACATTATAATCCTCTACTGTACTGGTATGTCTTATTCAAAAAACATATCTTTATTGCTAAATTAAATTACATTTAATACAAACTATTATCACAATACTTGAGAATGATCAAGAAACACAACTTTGATGGCTGTATAAGATGGACGAAGCCCATTTCTATATCCTCCATCTTCATTGTTAAAACTGTACTACAATACAGTACTGTACAGTGATTCATTTTGTGACAATATTTATGATGGTTTTCTATGAATTCAAATTACTAAGCCATCATAATATGTTAATTTAATAATGTGGATTCCTGGCCTAAAGCATCACTGAACTCTGAGTCAACTAGCTACTGGATCAGACTGGTTCAAATTTTCAACCTCAACTCCCAGTACAGCAAAACAATTATCTGACCTCATGTGTCTGGAGTGTACAGTACAGTAGCCTACCATTCAACAAGTTAACATCTTGAACCCAAAAGAACTATTCAAGAGGGTGTTTTAGACTCTTAGTGCTCATCATCCATGACTCAAAGGCAATGCTGTACATTAGGGGGCAGGGAAAAAACACTTTTATTTGAGTTGCAGGCTGCACTTTTCAGGCATCGTTTGTATGGCTGTAACAAACACCTGTGCAAAATTTCATGCCATTTCATGCATACTTACCCTGCCGCATCGCGAACGACTTTTTGTCAACTTTTAGTGTATACCAAAAATTAGGTGTCATTTAATGTTTTCCAGGATAATGATAAATTTTACATGGGTGACATCGATTTAATTCACATGTTATTTTACAGGTACACCGTATAAAAAATCATTACAAGTTCATATTGAAATTCTTTTTTGTGCGGAACCTTGGCATCATTTTCCTAGACAATAATCTTTGCCTAATATATCCATCTCTCGATTCGTATCCCGTCACTTCAGTGCAAGCTTCAGTCATCACTTTTATGCCTCTCTCGACCGCCTGAGTGCTGTTTGGCCACTTGGGCACCACTAATGGTGTCTCAAGAATGTCATTAACCTGTAGATTTGACAGAGAAGCAATGTAAGGAGGCTCAGTCTTGAGTTCATTCCTCCAGTTAATCATGGAATGATGGTTTTTTGCTTGCCACTTTAGTTTCGGAGTCACCACCTTTCTCATGTTGACTACAGGAGGCACATCCTCATTCCCATCTCCATCTTTACCCTCCTCATCAGTATAGTTTAACAAATTCTCGTCAACAGCAGCATCAGAATCTTCCTCCTCCTCTTCAGATCTGCCAGTGCATTCTTCCTTTTGCTGATTCTCCTCTCTAATTTTTCTTATCATTGAGACAGCTTTTTCTCTAACAGTCATGTCCTCATCTGCACACATACCAAGAAGAAGTTCATCTGTGTGGGCGAAGTATGCATTTCTCTGGACAGCCTTCTTCACTATCGTCTTCTCCTCACTATTCAGGTGTTTCATATATAGTAGGGACTGGAATACGTTCCTTGAGCCGTATGTTACGTAAGGGTGTATCTTGATGTAAAACCACATTGGAGCACTGAACTTTATTATTGTAATGACAATTCTTTTCAACTCATGGCTGGGTCTTGATGTTGCTACATACAGCCTGAGGATTCTACTCCATAAGGTGTTCCACCTTGACACACAGGGAGGACCTGGCTCAATAGCAGCCAAGTCATCTTCAACAACACCTGTGATAACTCCTTTACAAATCCTATACAGGTATTTCTGATCCCAGGACAGAGCTTTCTCCACTTCATCATTAAACACAGGGAAATCAGGGAAACTGACTGGCTGGAAGGCGACAACTGGAAGCTCAGACAAAGACTCCTTGATCTGCTTTCCAATGGGACCACGCCAATGCTCAGGACCACTTGGTTTACCATCATAGTGATAAAAAACTGCGCGGAAAGGCAGCTCATTTCCGTGAAGCTGACATATGAAATAATGGAGCGGGTGACCAAGTAACATTTCAAGATGATGAATGACTCCATTTTCTGATCCTACATTTACATTGGTTCCATCACAACCAACACACACAATGGGCTGCTGGGTTAGATTTTTCTCCACCAGAAACACGTGAATAGTTTTGGCAATCTGCTTTCCGTGTCCAGTCTTGGGAGTCACATGTGTGAGATATTCATTGCCAGGCTCAACCATGATGACATAATGATCTTTCACCATCATCCTCGAACTCCATTTCTCGGTCTTCTCATTCTTTATCATCACACGAGTGGCGGTCTTCTTACCATCAAAATAGAGTGACGTCAAATTATCTAAACTAGCCATCTCAATTTCTTGCCTCTTAAATCGGTATTTTTGTCTCGCATCCCGCAGCTTATGTGGTCCAATAACCTGACTCTTGTCATCCTTTGTGATAATGCCATAGTCAGTTAAGGTGGCAGTAGCAATGGCAGCTCCAGCATAATCACTAATCAAGTATCGGTCACAAGCGGCAGCCAGTGTAGGGAGTCTTGTCCGGTTCTGTGAACTGGTGTCTGTCAGAGGTAAATTTAAAAATTTCGGTAGAAAATGCGGCAGACTAAACCTCGACATATCAGCTTCAAATTTGGCATGGAGTCTTAGATATGTATAAGGAACAATGCCTGAAGAGTGCAGCTTTGAGCAAAATTTCACTGCCCCCTACTGTACATCATCTTGTAATTTGGGGAAAAATTTTACTGTGGGGTAAAGGGAATAAAAATTAGAGTTGGGTTACTTTATAACAAGAACCTCTTAATCTTACCTCTTTCCCATACTTTTCATGAACTGGTGACATCAAGCCTACCACAACATTATTATTTGTTGTTCTGTGGAGGAAATCTCTTGCAATTTCTGAAAAAAAGGCCAAAAATTAAAAAAAAATGTATAAAGGCAATGGGTTAAGTAAGTGGTTAGCCTTTAAGTTCCCTGTACAATAATCTGAGTTATTCTTATATACCTTAGCTGAGTAGCTGTATACTCTTCCACTAACTCACACAGATCATTTACATCAATTTTAGACTTGCACCACATTACAGTCTATCCAATCAGATGTCAAACAATTATGACGAATAACCACATTTTCAGACCATAAAATTCACTCTGACAACTATGCCAGCATCATAAAGATAAGATAGTGTTTGTCAGATCTCCCCTTGTTACAACATAAGAACATAAGAATGGAGGAACTGCAGCAGGCCCATTGGCCCATACTGGGCAGTCCCGTTTCCACCCAGCTCCTATCACCCATATATCCATCCAACCTATATTTTAAGCTACCCAGCGTGTTCGTGTTAATGATGAGGTTCGGTAACTTGTTCCACTCATCCACTACTCTATTTCCAAACCAGTGTTTACCCATCTCATGCCTAAATCTAAATTTGTCTAATTTAAAACCATTGCAAAAGTTCGTTTCTGGTTGGATAATTTAAGTACAGAACCTTTATTATTTCACCTTCGTTTAGCCCTGACTTCCATTTATTCACCTTGATCATATCGCCCCTCACTCTACGTCTCTCGGGGGAGTGTAAATTAAGATGCTTTAACCTGTCTCTGTACTCAAGGTTCCTAATGCCAGGGATTAGTCTCCTCATCCTCCTTTGTAATCATCACTAGTCCCTTCTTCACTAGTTCCCCCATTATCATCTCTTTTAACAGCTAATCACCTTTCTCCCTCTATATCACTTTCTGTCAGTGGTGAACAAAGTATACTGAAAAAATATGGACAAGGTATACTGGAAAAATATACTTAAGTAGAAGTACAGTACAGTGATCCCTCAATTAACAAGCGCCTCGGTTAACGAGTTACCTTCCATAAGATTCTTAACTTCGGTTAACAAGCAAACCCCCGATTAACGAGTTTTTTACGAGCCGAAATTAACATGTTTTCGCTTGCATTTAGCAGTCCACCAGCTGTAGTATTAGTCCGCCAATACAGTAATCGGTTCTAGGGCTTAAATTGCTTACTATTTTAGTAAATATCATGAAGTTTATACTATTCAATAACTTTAAAAGTTTTATATTAAATTTTTTTGTCATTTTAACAATTATTGAACAAAATTAAAGTATATAGGACGCTAGATTTTTGCCCGCCATACAGGCGTCAGTCTCTGTGTCTTTTCAGTGGAGGTAACATCTTGCTTGAGACTCTCTTCAACTAAATGCTTTTTTCTGTATTTCCAAGCAAATTATTGGTCAATTTGAAATTTATTTTACATATTGACAATACCGTATATAATGCAGTGCAGTGTTGATTTAAAGAAAATAATCTTGAATTACACCAAGAGAACTAAAATTTTATGGGTGAAATGGCACCATGGGGTGACTTCTCTTCCACCCCAATACCTTCTCTTCTCCCTTCTCCTCCACCCCCATTCTAATTCCCATCATCATCATCCAGGAGCCTTCTACATACACACCTCAAAGTAAGTGTACTTTGCTACCTTTTTGTTGATTTAAGGTAATTTTCGGTGAGCTGGAACCAATTACCCAAAAGCCCATTGAAACAATGGTTTCGGTTAACGAGTTTCTCGGTTAACGAGCAACCTTCTAGAACGAATTGTGCTCGTTAACCGAGGGACCACTGTACAGTATACTGACCACTGTACAGTATACTGTACTGTTACTCTCAAAAAAGCTTAGTCAAGTACCCCAGGAAAAGTCCCAGTACTCTTTCTTCATGTTATTTCAAGTAAAAGCCAAACATATTAAATTTATAAAATATAGTACTCCAATATTTACATTAAGAATTATACATCAAAGACAAAATGTATATATTTTTATCCGCAATTGATATTTTAACACCCATCTTTGATATTCACAAAGTGAATTAGAAAAAAAAAATATCCATGGATATGGCATGTTGCTATAAAATAAAAAAATGGAGCGCATGGGTTGTCAGGTTTGACTGTAACCCCTAGCTCTACCCCTACCTGGCCAAGTTGTGTTATTATTGCAGTATTTTGCTACTCATATTTTGGGTAGATATGCACAACTTTATTATTTACTCTGTTACATGTGCACACACTCATTTAAACAGGATGTGAAAAAAAAATAGAAATGATGATTATAAGGTAAAAAACATAATAAAGGGAATAAACATTTCTTTGTACCTGAGTCAGCTCATGGGAGGAAGAGAAAGGAGCAGCGTCGGGGATCTCAGTCACTCCAGGTGTCCCATTTGTAGTGAAACTATTCCTCACATTTACTGGTACTACAGTAAACATGCAAGCCTGGACCCTAATGGCCTCGAAAAATGAGGAGTGCATATAAAAAAAATATGCGGAGAAAGTTGCTGGCTGAGAATGACTTTTTGGAACACATAAAAGGTTAATACTGTAGTTAAGATCTAGGGTCCGAGTCATCCAGCTACTTAACAAAACACATCTTTAGAAGAAAACGTATTTCTTACATCAAGAATAAAGCAAATCAGATAGAGGAATAACAATATTTGCATTCAGGCATTTTCCTTTGTTTTTTCTCTTAAATAAAGAGGCTGCCACCCACCCACTTCAAGACATCATGTTTTTACATCATTGTGGACAAACGCTTCACAGCATCCAACCAGACCCCCTTCCTTACTATAGCTACAAACCTACATAATACTGTACAGTATACAGTAATATAAAATTATAATAATGCTGCACTGTAATTCTTACTTTAAAACCGGGTATAAAAAGTATAATAATTATGATATACGTAAAGGTACTATATTTTCATTCTAGAATAGGTAGTTTAGGTAGGTTAGGTAGGTTTTGTTGGTTCATCTTATCTACAATAAATTATAGCACATTCGTGTCTATCTCTAAACAAATAATATGATAATTACAAACACCACTTCTATTTGTCCCTTTTCTAGATGCTATTCTAAACATAAGAAAGAATAATTTATCGTCATCTGTACAGCACAACAATTTTCTAAAGTTGCTGCTCTCGTGTCTTAGTATGAAAGGGAAGAGCATTTCTCTACAGTATTGATGTCTATGAAATGGAAAGACTCCTGCTCACATAACTAAAGATGACTTCCTCCTCCTGTGGGCAGGTAACATCTTTATGAGAAAAACTTGGAAGGAAACCTGAATTGGAAATTCTTTTTATTCCTTCACCTCATTTGCTATATTATTGAGGTAGAAAAAAAGTTTCTTCTATGGATACAGTATTTTTCATTAGCAAGCTGGTTAACCTGGACCATTAATCTTAACTATTACTCATAGAGGTTTGATTTTTTTTTTTTTTTACTTTTCTTTTATTTTTTTTTTAATAAATATCTACAGCTGGAAAGCAAGAACAAATTCTGAATTTACTAAGGAAATTATGTTTTTGTTGAACTTACAAACTATCATTGAACCATTTTATTTTAGTACGAGTGAACCGCTGAATATTGTCAAACTTGGTGGTTCATTTCAGACAGAATTGGACACAAATCTGATACTGTACATTATTTTCATTTGCTAAGTCACCAAAGACAGAGGTCATAGCCTACTTGCTATTTCTTATGAAAATGAAAAAAGAAAAAATCTTCCTTGCTACTCCATCTTATTTGCATTGTAAATTGCAACACACAGTACTGTAATTTGGTAAAATCCCGAAGATAAAACATTCGACATATTTATCATACCTTAGGAATTTTCAACTTCTTGTTTCATTAAGTAAGCTTCCCTTAACTTTATGATCATACTTTTTGGTTAGGTTAGGTTAGGTTCTTTCATCTCATCTGCTTTCTATAATGATATGGTCCTGTTATCTCTGGTCACATGAGATGCTTGATGGTGACAGCCATAGAATATTTTCATATTGCAACCATTTTATTTTGGCAGTGTTTATTTTGCCGTGACCGTTAAGTTCCTACTACAGTAATGCTATTTTATCGTGAGCGCGCTCTGATTGGCTAAGCATCCATTACTGGCGAACAACACAAGAACTATAATTGACCGTGATTCTTGTGGTATGTGGCATTTATTTTGACATGAGTTGATCGTTGTGGACCTATAAATATACCTAACCATATTTCTATTGTGCATGGAAACTTATCATTATAAAAGAGGCCCAGTATGGGCCAATAGGCCTGCTGCAGTTTCCTCCATTCTCATGTTCTTATGTTTTTACTAGAACCTAATAGAACCTGACCTAACCAACAAAAAGACCTACCTAACCTTACCTAACTTACTAGTCGGGGGCGACCCCACTCCCCCCCCCCCCCCAATCCTATTAAACAGAAAATACTTAGCCAATCAGAGTGCGCTCACGTTAAAATAGCTTAAATAGGAACTTAGCTGGTCATGGCAAAATATCCAATACATTTATTTTTTCTTATACTGTACTAGGCTTTCATTCAATAACTATTTTTACCAAGCATTATTGTGTACATGTACAAGAGGTGGCCTTTTGTCCACTTGCTTCACCTCCTCAAACAACTGCACAGTATTAGACCAAACAGTTTAATTTTACTGAACAGATAAGCTGCCCTGATGATCGCATCCTTTGCCAACCACAATATAAATAAACTTTTGAACCATTAATACCCACAGTACTAAGCCTTCGTCAGCAGAACTTCTACTGTGGATACTCATCTCCCCAAACAATAAAATACTGTACATCATTAGAGGGAATATGGGAGCAGATACAACAAATTAAGGCACCCACTTAGTCATCCAAACCAATGCTAAGAGTTACACCAATGAGCTTAAAAGTACTTGCAATGCCAGGCAGTCATACTTGTAAAATTCTACATAATCCACAGCGAAAACCATGTAAATCTGTACAAATATACAAGTGAAAGAGGAGAGTGAGGAAACAAGCCGGTGGCGGGGCGGACCTGCCATTGATGTATTGTACTCACCAAACATCCGCAGATGCATGTTTGTGGGCGGGTTAAACGACCCACAGGCCAGGAGAACAACTCGATGTGACCCCGTCATCTTGATGAAGTACTGTACAGAATCCGATATGGGTGGGCAGAACAATTAAAATATCTTTTGACTAGCGAGTGACGCAACGCCACTTTGTTGACATTTTGTCCTTGCCAAGTTGAGAGTCGCTCAGTCAGCCGCTTAACACAACCTTCACTACATGTACACTCATTTTAAAGGGTTATGGCATTCCTGCACTAATTATGTATCAAGGTATATAATGGAAGTGTGTTGAGGCTGCCGTTCACTCAAGACCTGCATTAGAGAAACTCAATTTTCACATGACCTGGGCTCCTTCCTCCCCAACCTGACCTAACATGTCGCCCTCCACAATGACGTCACTCAGTGTTGATGCAGTTGCTCCTGTAATATAATTAATGAATTCTTAATTGCAAAAATTTTAATTTTCAAAAATAATAATAGTGGAACAAACTGTGAGCGTGATAAAGCTCATCACTAAATGCCGAGTGAGCACTTTGACGAACCACTTAAGTCTCTTCGAAAATAGTATTTGACATGGAAAATGAGCTATATGTATACAAACAATTTGTTAGAGAGGCTGAAAGTGCCAGCAGCTGGTTATGTCAGAAAACTTAGGATTAAACTAACTGTATCGCTGTATACAGTATATCTGTTGACGAAACAGTTACAAAGTATCGACAATGATTTGGTAAGAGAAGTGCCAATCACGTGCTCATTTTTCTCATTACCAGTAGCTTGACCAAAACTCTTCCAAATTCCCTATGCCCATGCCATACATGCCAGCCGTACATTGATATTGATATTATCAATGCCAGTTGTACGGAAATAATTTTCACAGATTTACTGAGCAGATCCACATATTTGTAAAGTTGGGGGAAATTTATTATTTTCTGTAAACAAGGAGACAGTGTAGCCAACAATATAGTCGCAGTGTATTAATGTACGGTACACAAGTCATCGTCACTTCACAGTTTCCTTTATTTACACCATCAGTATTATTACAAGACAGGTCTCATCATTATATTGTATACGAACTGTTAGGTAAATTAATCACAATTCAGTTATTGTGCGTCAGGCAAGGTTCTTCATGTTGCTTCAATTGATATTATTTCTTTTTGTCCTCAAAATTTCCAGCACGGTTTTCTAACAGCTAATTAACCCCCGTGGCTACACTCTAATTGGCATATTAATATTGAGCTAAGAAGTTACAAATATTAGTGAATACATTTAGAAGAGTATGTCGAAGTTGGTAGTTAATAGTGTAAGTATAATAAAATAGTACAGTAATGAAAAGGGACATTGGGGAAGCAGGGGAAAATAGTCATGAAGTCAAAATGCAGGAAGTGAAGTACTACAGTATTTCAGTTATCTAAGAGCAATGGAACGGAACAATTAAACCCCCCAGTGATACACCCGACCATTACAGTACATCCCCCTATTACAGCCACACCAGTACAACCTCGATACTACGTTTACTTTTATCCTCTTCGCCAATGATCAGCTCGTCAGCCGTTTGGTTACGCACTCTTGGCAAATACTGGGCATGCACTGGCTTCTGAATACTCTACTTGTATATCGGAACCTGCTCCAGTTTTGGTCAGGTCGGGCCTTGAATGAGCTCATACTTGGTGCCGTCACAACACACTCTGGCAGATTGTTCCAGGAGTTCACAATTCTCATTCCAAAAAAGTTTGCCCTCACAGTTTTCTGGACTTGTGGTTTTTTCAACCTTTAGCCGTGACCCCTTGTGGGGCGGACGTCCGCCAGCTCCAAGTATGTTCTATGTACATTTTTTTATTTTACTTTTATCCTCTTCGCCACTGATCGGCTTGTTAGCCGCCCGGGCGATCGGTCACGTCTCTGTTACACACTGTTGGCAAGTACTGGGCATGCACCGGCTCCTGAATGTACCTGAACCCGCTCCAGTGTTGGTCAAGTCTTGTCTTGAAAGAGCTCACACTCGGTGCCGTCACAACACTCTCTGGTAGATTTTTCCAAGAGTTTACAACCCTCACTCCGAAAAAGTTTGCCCTCACGGTTTTCTGGACTTGCAGCTTTCTTCCTTTTTTTTTTACGATGATTAGCCCACCCGGGCACAAGTCACTGACCCACATCGGGGCCTGGGGGGCGAAAGTGTAGTAATAATAATAATAAAGAAATACAAAATGAAAAAAGATCAAAAGTGAGAAACAATATATGTATGTTGTGTTGTCAATAGCAAGAGAAACAATTGAGATCCTGCAATTGTGTGTAAATGAGGCATTAAGTCAGATGAGCAACATGGGACTTGGTCAAACTTTTCGTGATGCCATGTGGCAACAACCAACAGGGTTTACCACTAGTCCTCCCACAACTTGCTACACAGGGCTGTGGGAGAACTTTTGCTGTCAACTGTACATTCGACCGAGTAGTGTCTCCTGAGATGTTTATACACTTCGATTTGGGCGCTTCTCGCCCGTCTGTAGCATAGGCTAGGTAGTAGCACCTCACTCTTGAAGATCGTGATTGGAGACAGACCATCCAGATAACCTAAATGACCTTTTAAGACCTACTAGTTTCGTTGCCTGATTCACCTTCTTCTCACAATGGCCCAAGAACTATAATTCATTCTCGACATACATATCCTTTTTACAGTGTCTCATTTAATGCGATTTGTTCGGTACTGCATCCATACTTCAGTACAATCTTTGTATTATCCACATAACTGAACGTGTTGTCATGGTAGCTGCGTCTGTTGCCATGGTAGCTGTATTTTGTCATTTTAAGCCTGATGTCATGGTAAATTAATGTTTTCGGAGTAATTACATCTATTTTAATGAGATGGTATTTGAATCTGTTGCCCTGGTAACTGTGTTTGTCTTGGAAATTAAGTCGCTTGTTAGGGTAAGCACAGCAGTTTTATTGTACAGAGTACATCAATAACATGATATTCTCGAGTCTACAACCAATCGCCATCAAGGAAGCTGACTGTTTTAAAGTTGGAACGTGAGCTACTTCACCAACCTTAAGACTTCCCATCTTAAAATGTTAACTTTACTTTCTTACTTTTATCTTCACCACTGATGGGCTCTTTAGCCGCTTGGGCGATCGGTCACGTCTCTGATTACTTTTCCTTTGCTAACACATTCTACAAACTGCTTTACTTTTTCCATAAATCATAAATTTTAATAGCAGTATCAATATAACTAATATTGGTATTATTACTAGCATTAAGCAAGCCCTAGGGGGAAGGAGAGAGCCGGTGCCTGAGGCATGTGAAGATTGCCTGCCTCTCGCTCCTTCCCAAATCTATTGATCGCATTGGACCCTCTCGTCTCGGCTTTGCATCTGGGTCCCAGCCTTTACAGTTTCGCAACGTCATGTGATTGCATGAAATTTCCAGTACATTATTTTGATAATATATGACAAAAAAGACATACTTGGGCAGATAAATTTTCATACCGTGGTTATAACTAAACGGTGGTCGGTCAACGCCAAGGATAAAATACTACCTTTTAGACCTTGGGGTCAACATACACCCTGGTCAGCTTGACCCGTTACCACAATCCCGGTCAACTTAACCCCTCTAACTCAGTTTTAATTTAGCTCTCCTGTATTCATTCCAGTGGCGTAACTAGAGTGTGTGCCGCCCGGGGCGGCCCTTGAGTTTGCCGCCCCCCCAAAAAATACATATTGCACAGTGACTCACTCTTATATATATATATATATATATATATATATATATATATATATATATATATATATATATATATATATATATATATATTAAATAGTTTGTGTACCATTATAATATTACTGTTGTAGCGTACTGTAATGTGGCCGGTTGTCAATTCTCTTTAGTTGTCTATTATCTCTTTGTATGGGCACACAAACGTACGTACAAGTAGATATCTTCACTCAGGAATGTGGTTGGATAGAAACTCACGATGCGCTTTCTATATATATATATATTGTTGTACAGCGCAGTGCGTAGGAGTGACTGGGTGAGGAGCTGAGAGAGATGTTGCTGGTCCAGTAGCTGAGTGTAGAATGTCCTCCCTGGGTTGTTGTTGTTGTTGTTTAGATTGTCGGACCGTAGTCCGACACGGGCCTTTGCCTATAGGCGGCCCGTTTGGTGGTTCCGGCTGGAGCTCCAGGAGCAGCCAGACCGGATTGGTAATGGAGGTGGTCCCACCTGCAGATTGGAAGGATACTGCAGGTTGCAAGTGTGAGCGGACCCCCGATCAGTGGACACTTACCACCAACCCCCACTCTTGGACGTGGTCAGTTTCGGAGTGGCGCGCCCCCCGAACTGGGGTCCGCACTTGCTGGGAGAGGATGCTTTCTAAGCTATCTGGGTGGTGGGTATCGTGTGATGACCCGGAGTAGGTGGTGAATGTGGTCTGTATGGGCCTTTCGGGTTAGAGTGGCCGCTGGTGTTGTGTGTGTTTCTTGGGAGATTTGAGTTCTGTTTCGGAGGCTTTGTGTGACCTCACAGTCGAGGAGATAGTGTTCAAGTGGGTTGGCTGCAGGCTCCTGACAGTAGGTGCAATCCATGACGTCATTACCGATCATCTGCCAGGAGCACTTGTACCCTAGTCGTAGTCGATGAAGGCTGACTTGGGTTTGTCTTGGAGTTTTCTTGTCAGCGAACGGTGGTTCCCCTTTTGTGGCCGCCAGATACCATTTGGCTGATTGGGACCCGGCGTTGAGTGCATGAAGGAAGCTCTTTTTGATGTGGAGCTTGCTGGTCTTTCTGAGGTGATTCTTGATCTGTTGCACACTTGCTGGAACTTGGATGTGTACGCTACTAGAACGTGTAGCTGCCTTGGCTGCTTCGTCTGCCACGTCGTTTCCTCCGATCCCTACATGACTGGGAATCCAGTGTAAGACGACTGGTCGGTTTTGGCTTTGGAATTCCTGTAGCTGTGCGAGGATCGAGGTGATGATGTGGACGTTGTCTCTTGGTTGAGTGTGTTGCAGCGCCTGCATGGCCGATTTCGAGTCCGTGTGAATTATGGTGGGCTTGTTGTGTTGTGTTGCAGCGTGTTGTAGGGCCTTTAAGATTGCTACCAGTTCTGTTTGTAGGGTGGAGCAGTCATTGGAAAGTCTCCATTTGAGGGTCTGACCTTGGGTGTAGAAGGCCGCTCCGGATCTATGATGTTTTGGGTCCACCGAGCCGTCTGTGAAGTATGATGCTGCATCAGTCGGTGTCTCGGTGGCTATGGCTCTGAGAGTTATTTTTTTGAGGTCCTCCTTCTGGAGGTTGGCTTTACTATCGCCTAGGTCGGTAAATTTGAGTGTGGCTGGTGGAGGGCTCCATGGTGGAGGAACAGCGTAACCATTGTCTCGTGTGTCTTGGTTGTTCTTGACGAGTGTTTCTGCTTGCAGGTGTCGGATGACCTCGCTTGCCTCGTGCGACCAGGTGGCCCCTCGCACTGTGTGGTCGAGGTGGAGGGAGGCACTGATTCGAATCTTGGCAACTGTGGGCTTGTCTGCTCTACAGATTTTGGCGAGGAGACCGGCTGTCACCTGCTTGACTCGTACTGCCAGGGGTGGTAGCTCGGTTTCCATTTGCAGATTGCAAATTCTGGTCCACATGGGTGCTCCGAGCATGGTCCTGAGAGCATTGTTTTGAATGACTTCTAGCTTAGCTATTTGGTCTTCTCTCAGTCCAATGAGTGCTGGAGCACTGTAATCTACCAGCGATCTGATGGCGGCCGTGTAGTAGGCTTTGAGCACAGGGAGGTTTGCTCCTGCTGATTTGCTGGTGAGCGACCTCATTATATTGTGTCTGCTCTTCGTCCTGTGCCTGAGATACTCGAGTTGCGGCTTGAAGGTGAGTTTCTGGTCAAACCAGATTCCAAGACACTGGTGGGCGTTGGTCCAGACTACCGGCTTGTTTTGTATGGAGAGCATTTTGTCTGGTGTGTCTGTGCAGATGGCCATCGCTTTCGACTTGGCTGGATTTATCTTGAGTCCAAGTCTGTTGCACTCCTCTTCTATAAGTTTGAGTGCGTGTTGCGTGTTGGCTAGTCTGTTCGATCCTCTTACTATGAGCTGTAAGTCGTCTGCATAGCATAGGAGCTTGGCTGTTTGTCTGAAAGGAAGCTTGACTAGATTTTCCATCAGGACATTGAACAGCATTGGACTGAGGATGCCTCCTTGTGGGGTTCCGTTTTCGTGGACCCTGTAGCTTGAGGTTGTTCCTTGAAAGCGTACTCGTGCTTCTCTCTGTGTGAGGTAGTTCTGGATCCACCCCAGCAACCTTCCTTTGACGCCTTTTTTAGCGAGCGTAGTTGTAATGGCCAGTGGATTGGCTAGTTCGAAGGCTTTCTCCAGGTCGAGGAAGACCACCAGAGCTGGTTTGTTGTCCACTGTGCTGAGTATCTCGGCGATGTTGTTGCCTGTGCCGGTGTTCTCGGTGTAAGCAAAGATGTGAGGGTGTGGGCTGCCTACTTTCCATTTGAGTCGGTTGAGAGCCATTCTTTCTCCCGTCTTGGCTATGCAGCTGAGAAGGGAGATGGGCCTCGGCTTGTCTGGTTCTCTGGGCTTCGGAATGGGCTGTATATCTGCCTTCTTCCATTCCGGTGGGAGTCTTTGTGCTGTCCACGAAGCATTGATGGCTTGCAGCAGAGCCTCGTGTCCGGCTGTACCGGCATGAAAGAGCATGGAGTAGGTTATCCTGTCTGCCCCTGGAGCTGTGTCCTTGCTTCGTTTTAGCGACTTTTGGAGTTCTTGCTGGTTGAATGGTCTGTCAGTGTCATCTTCACTGTTGCAGGCCTCTTCGATCGTCTGGAGTCTGACCTGTCGCAGACGCCGTTGTGTCTCTTCCGCCTGTCTCGGGAGGTTTTTCGTTGCTGCTCGGTCAGCGAACAGTTTTGCAAGTCTCTCGGCTTCTTCTTCTGGGTTGGGATGGGTTGGTGGTGGTGGTGTTGCCTTCCCAGATGCCCTTCGGATCTGGGCCCACATCTTGCCAAGGGAGGTGTGCTCGTTGAGTTCGGAGCACCACTTGAGCCAGCTTACGTTTTTTATTTCTTGCTTCTCTTCCCTGGTGTCCTTAACTATGACTTGCAGGAGATGTCTGTTTGTTGCCGTGGGATGTCTCCTATAGTTTCTTCGGGCCATGTTCACTCTGTGGTTGAGTTCTTTCACCCTGGGACAGTAGTACCAGTAGTCATTGTACTGTCTTGATGTGGGTTTTGTTTTGGGGATGGCCTCTTCTGCCGCTTGGTGAAACGCCTCGACCAATTGGTGGTGGAGGGTTGTCTCATCCACGGGTGCTGCGCCGGACGGCTGTGATTTTTTGCGCCACTTAGCCAGGTGTTTCTTGAAGAGTCCCCAATCTGCCTTTTGGGTATTGTATCTCCATCTCGGGGGGGGGGGGGGTGGAGTGGGGAGTTTGTTCACCTTCAGTGTTGTTAGGGTGGCGAAGTGGTCGCTGGTCAGCGTGGGGTGTATCTGCCAGGAGGCCGAAGGCTGTAGTGCACTGGAGACGAAGGTTAGATCTAGCCTTCCTCCCCTAGTGTGGGTGGGCTCACCGGTGTTCAGGAGGCAGATCTCGGGTGTATCTTGAAAGGTGGTGTATAGGTGTAGGCCGTCTTCATTTGTGGGGCTTGCCGAGCTTAGGAAGGGATGATGTGCATTGAAATCCCCTCCTATGAGTGTGGCGTGGACAGCGGCCGAAGCAAATAGTTGAGTAACCTCCAGTGAGCCCCTTGGGTTCTTGTAAATGTTGTGAACAGTTAATTCCCGTTCTTGGAGGGTTACTTTGATGGCCTGTGTCTCGATGTTTTCCCCACATGGAAATTGCTGCGTGACATCGGCGGAGGGTATGCTTGACTTGACCAAGATCATGCATCCTCTTGTAGACGCCTGCGTGAAATGCCTCCTGTATGTCTTGTAACCGCTGAATTTGAAACAGTGGTGTTCTTGTAGTAGTGTTTCTTGTAGCAGTATGATGTCAAGCTTGTCCTTGGCTGCTGCTTCTTGTAGGAGGTGTTTCTTGTTTTTGATGCCCTGAGCATTCCATGTTAGGATGTTCAGGGTGCTGGTGGTTTCCACCACTGTTTCATCGGAGATTTCTGGTGGTCCTCGATGGAGATGTCCAAGTTCGATTCCAGCTGGATCAGGTCCATATCTTCGTGTTCTGTGGTTTTTGCCTTCTGGGCCGTGGTTCGGTTCAGGGGAGTTGAGACGTCCATTTTCTTTCTGGGAGCTTTCGGTATCTTGGGTTCTCTGGTGGCCTTCTTCGGTGTGGAGTGTACCTCGGCTGTCACTCGTGTGGGGACCGGCGTGGCTTCCTCCACTGAGGTGGCTGGAGCTGTGGCGACTTGCCCGAGGATGCTCCCCATGAGTATTTGGAGCTGTGTGGGTTGGATCTTGTGACCCAGTAGTCCGGCTAGGCCTTCCGCGAAGGTTGTCAGTACCTTGGCTAGGTCTGATACGTGTATCATTCCTTCTGGTGCCTTGGTGTGTGCTTCTTTTGTCTGTCTCGTGGTTGTCTGCTGCTTGGGTGGCCGAGGTGTGGCCGTGGTGAGGCCAGGAAACTGGGCTGCACTTTGGGTGTTGACTGGCTGAGGAGGTTGTCTTGGTTGTTTTGGCCTCTGGGTTCCCCACACGAAGGTACTTGGTGGGGCTGGTGTGTAGGCGGTGGGTGCCAGTCTTGCTGCTGCTGGTCGGTTTGCCTGTACCCTCCTTGTTCTCTCGGAGCATCCAGGATTCCAGGCGTGGTGTTTGCCCCCGCAGTTGGCACACTTGGGGGCAATTTTTTCTCCATTTTTCAGCTTGGTGAGGCAGGAGTGTGTGCCGTGCTTCTGTGCGCAGACTGCGCAGATCTCCTTGTACGTGCACCGTGTCTGATGGTGCCCGTATTTCTGGCATCTGAAGCACCGCAGGGGCTCTGGGACGAAGGGCCTCACTTCGTAGGTCCCCCAGGTTTTGAGGTCTATGGTGCTGGGGGGTGAGCCGTAGTGCGTTATGAGCACTTGTTTCGTGGTGGCCGTCTTGTTGGACATGGGAGAGCATCTCTCGGCTTTTAAAATCTTCGGGTGGTTCTCCAGGGGTTCGAGAGGTAGTTCCTTCGGGTACCGGAGGACTACCGACTTCATCAGTTTCTGGGCGGGGTCTAGCTTGGTTGAAGTAACGGTGGTGGTGTTCTGCAGGTAAGTGTCGAGGGTGGTGGCGGAGTTCTTGTCTTTGGGGTGAACAATCATCTCCCCCTTTAGGTTGGGCCGCACTGAGAACCTGGCCAGTGGATTCAGCTTTTCCATCTCTGTGACGGCGGCATATGTTGTTTTTGCGTCCGTTTTCGTGATCCGGAATTTTGGCAGTGTCGTTGAGGGTGAGCTGGTGGTGGTGATGGGTGCCTTGGGGGCTGCTTGATGGCATTCGTTTCCCGAAAAAGCACGTCGGCGTTTCTTGTTTTCTACCTTCGTCCAGCTGTCCTCAGTGGCGGTAGCAGTGGTGGTGGAGTTGTTGGAGGTGGTGATGTTGTCCTTACTTTTCAGGGCTTCATTGAAGGCGCGTAGCTGGTCTGCTTTCTCAGTGCGGAGCCTGTCGTCGTTCGGGTCGTCAGGTTGGCGGTTCAGGCGGGGATCGCGGTTAGGACGTACGCGCTCCATAACCGTTTTTTTTATACAATTTACCAGGATCAGGATCTGGGGTGCGCGTAGCGAGAGGACCAATCACAGCGGCTCAAGCGTAAGGTGTGAAACGCTCTGATCCTGAACTGGAGGTTGATGGTCGAGACTAGGTCGGCGATCGTACGCCTACGTCCTCTGCATAGACCTAGTCTCTCGGTGTAGCTTGCTGCACGCTGATTGGCTGGTCGGAGTGCGGCCGGAGCTCAGTTGGAAGTTGTAGGGGAGAGTAGCCACTACAATACTCCCCCTCCCCTCCCGGCGCGGCGGGAGGCTGGATGTTGTCTGGGTTGTGTCCCACACATAACACATACCGGGCAGGTGTATGTACGACTCGGCCGCTACGTGTAACAACTCCCTCCAGTGACACGAAACCTGTGGGAGAATTAGGAGGAGAAAGAGGGTTTGGGATTAGAAGAGGTTGTACAAGCAGTGGTTGTTGTGCTCCTGCTGCTGCAGGGGCTGCGTCAGGAGGAGGGTCCATGGCAGGAGCAGGTTCTACGATAGGTGCAGGTTGTATGTCAGGAGGAGGGTCTATGATAGGTACAGGTTCTATGATAGGTGCAGGTTCTATGTCAGGAGGAGGGTCCATGGCAGGAGCAGGTTCTATGACATGAGGGACGTCTATTATAGGTTCAGGTTCTATGATAGGAAGAAGGTCTATGACAGGAGCAGGTTCTACAGCAGGAACAGGGTGTACTTGAGGGTGAAAAGAGGGTGCCCAGAAATGTCGTGGGCGTGGTGTTGCTGCCGGTGGTAACTGCGGGTAGACTGGTGCAGGCGTAGTTTGTTGCTGGTGCTGCTGGACTGGGGGCCCAACGGGTAAGGTGGCCGGTTTGACTCGGTCTATGCTGACGGTGTCATGTCTGCCATTCCGGATAATCGTCAGGAACTTTGCTGAACGGGTAACCACCTGGAAGGGTCCATCGTAGGGACGTTGTAATGGGTTGCGATGAGCATCACGCCTGACGAAAACATACTCGGCTGTGAGAAGTGCAGGAGGGATGTGTTCAGGGCGCCGAGTAGGCTGGTGTGGAGCAGTAGCTCTGAATGCAGAAACTGCTTGTCGTAACTTTTGGAGTAAATCGTGACGAACGGCTGGAGTGGCTTGGTGAGGGTTAGGAGGGAGTGAGAAATCCCCAGGTAGCCGAAGGGGCTCGCCTAGTGTAAGATCTGCTGGGCTACAGTCCATATCCTCCTTGTGTGACGCACGGATGCCGAGGAGCACTAAGGGAAGTGCATCAGTCCAGCTGTAAGGGTCGTGCTGTGCCTTGAGTGCGTCCTTTAGCTGCCGGTGAAAACGCTCTACCATGCCGTTGGCTTGAGGGTGGTATGCTGTAGTGCGTTGTCTAGACGTGCCGAGGAACTGTAGGAGGTGCTGCCAGAGTTGTGACTCAAACTGGACTCCTCTGTCAGTGATTACGGTTGCGGGGGGGCCGAAACGGGAAACCCAACCGGACATGAAGGCGCGGACAGCAGTCTCTGCTGTAGCATTGGGCATGGGAATTGCTTCTGTCCACCTGGTGAAACGGTCGATGCAGGTAAAGATGTAGGTGCTGCCGTAGGATGATGGAAGAAGTCCCACGATATCGAGGTGTACTACTTGAAAACGTCCTTTGGGAATAGGGAAAGTATGTAAGGGGGCCCGTATGTGACGATGTATTTTGGAGGATTGGCAGGCCAGGCACTGGGCAGCCCATTTCTTAGTATCAGACTTGATGCCGGGCCAGACGACACGTTGCGTGAGGAGGCGCTGGGAGGCCCGCACACCCGGGTGGCTGAGACCATGGATGCGGTCGAAAACAGCGCGTCTGTGGACATGAGGCACGAACGGTCTAGGCTGCCCACAGGATACGTCGCACCACAATTTTATCTTTGTGCCAGGAACAGGGAGTTCTTGGAGTGTGAGGCTTGAGGGGGATGTCTTGTATGCTGCCAGGTCTTCATCCTTCTCTTGAGCCGCGGCTAGCTGCCCATAGTCAATGGGTGGAGATGAGGGAAGGATGTTGGATACACAACGAGAGAGGGCGTCGGCGATCTCGTTGTGGCTGCCTTTAATGTGTTGGACGTCGTTGGAGAACTCTGAGATGTAAGCCAAGTGGCGCAGGACACGAGGTGTATGTGACTGGGAAGCTGAAGCGAAGGCGTGGACGAGGGGCTTGTGATCAGTGAAGATGGTGAACTGACGGGCCTCGAGGAAGTGCTGGAAATGTTTGACAGCCAGGTATATGGCCAGGAGTTCTCGATCAAAGGCGCTGTACTTGAGGTGTGGTGGTTGAAGCCGTTGTGAGAAGAAAGCAACGGGCATGAGAATTCCGTTGATCTCCTGCTGTAAGACGGCGCCCACTGCAGTAGAAGAAGCGTCTGTTGTGAGAGTGGTCCGGGCGTTAGGTGCGGGGTGGGCCAGGAGGGTGAGGCGTGTAATGTGCTGTTTGACAGTGGTGAATGCCGTGGCAGCCTCTTGAGTCCACACGAGAGGCTTGTGAGACTTCTTTGGGCGTCCCTTGAGAAGGTCGTGTAGGGGGGCTAGGAGGGTGGCAGCTTTGTCAATGAAGCGGTGGTAGTAGTTGACTAAACCCAGGAATTCTCGGAGTTTCTTCGCCGTTTCAGGTTTGGGGAACTCCCTAATCGCGGTTATCTTCTGTGGTAGGGGTTGTATGCCACTGGGCGAGACTCTGTGACCGAGGAAATCTATGGCCGAGGTTCCAAAGACGCACTTAGCAGGATGAACTTTCATGTTGTTGTTCTGCAGGCGTTGGAGAAGGAGCTGGAGGTGGTGGCGGTGCTCGGCAGGCGTCGAAGATGCGACGAGGATGTCGTCAATGTAGACAGTGACAAAGTCGAGGTCGCGAAGCATATGGTCCATGTACCTCTGGAAAGTCTGTGCTGCATTGCGTAAGCCAAAACTCATGAAAGTGTACTCGAAGAGTCCGAACGGAGTGGTGATGGCTGTCTTCTGGGTATCTGCAGGTGCTACTGGGATCTGGTGGAAGGCACGCTCCAAGTCGATCTTCGAGAAGATAGTCTTGCCATGAAGTTTGTGGTGAAAGTCCTGGACATGCGGAATAGGGTACCTGTCAGGTTTGGTGACGAGATTCAGGGCTCTGTAGTCGCCACACACCCTCCACTCGCCGGGCGTTTGCTTAGGAACCATGTGAAGAGGGGATGCCCAGGGACTCCTTGAAGGGCGAATGATGCCATCTTGCAGTAGTTTGTTGAATTCTACTTTGGCTGTGTACAGGAGCTCAGGGCGCAGGCGGCGAGGGCGTGAAAAGACTGGTGGTCCTTTAGTTTCGATGTGGTGGAAAATTCCCGATGTAGGTGGTGGGGGTAGGGAGACTCGGGGAGAGAAAAGCTCCTTGAATTCGTTGAGTAGGGAGGAGAACTCGTTGGAAGGCGCAAGACAGGTGATAGTGTCGGTGTATCTGGCACGAGAACCCTGGATCTTGCGTGCTGTAGGCTCATGGATGAGGCATAGATGACTTGGTTTGACGCCGAGCTTGTGGAAGGTGAGGAAGTCGAAACCAAGGATGGGTTGAGACACGTCTGCTATCACGAATAACCAACGCAGAGTCTTGGGCAGACCGAGGTCCAAATCGAGGGTGAGTACGCCGTAGGAGGCGATGGGGCTACTGTTGGCAGCGAACAGGTCATAAGAGGGTTGCTTTGACTTGTCTTGTAGTGAGGGAGGGATGAGGCTTACCGATGAACCTGTGTCGATGAGGAACTTCTTGCCAGAGGTGCAGTCGGTGACGTACAGTAATGAGACGCCTGAAGGGACGGGGGCTGAGGCGTCTACCAGCCTCCGTTGTTGCCGTTTCCCGAATAGGTGCAGTAGGGCTCACAGTTTCGAGCATTGGGGCCGAAAGTCTGGTGATACCAGCAGAGGGTATATGTGTTGTGCTGGGGGCTGGCTGCTGTGCGTCGGAAGTTGTAGGGTGTGGTGCGTGAGTCAGGGACTGGCACAGCAGCGGTTAAGGAGGAGCAGAACTGCTCCATGGTGTCCATCCTGCGGTTCAAGGTTTGTAACAGGTCCTTGATGTCTTGTGAGGTATTGTTCGGCTGAGGTGTGTTGACCCGGCTTGCAAGTTCGGTGGGAGGTACTGGTGTGACCGTGGCAGCAAGGGGTGCAGCAGCGCACTGGTTGAAAATTCTGTCTGCCGCGGTTGCATATAGCTCTGGTGTCGTAGAGTAATCTACTGCGGACAGGATGTTTCTTACTTCTGTGGGTAGCTTTTGTGCGTGAAGCTGGCGCAGGATAGAGTCAGGAAGTCTGTCCGTGTACTGGGAGTTCACCCTGCACATCTCTTCCCAGAGATGTCCCGGAGTTGAGTTTCCAAGGGAGATGGAAAATAGGTTCTGCAGGATATCGGAGCGGGTCCGTTGGTAATGCGTTTTTAAGGCATCCCGCAGAGTTGCGAATTTGTTGTTCTCTGGAGGGTTGGAGATGATCTGTGAGACTTGTGTGGCGACTTCAGTGGGCAAGGAGCAGAGCAGGGCGCCGTACTTCTGCTCGTCTGTAGCTGTAGAGCCGATGAGAGCTGCTTCGACATGAACTAACCAGTCCTCTACGTTGTGGTTGAAGGTTGGTAGAGAGATCCGTCCGTCCATTCTTGCGGGAGTATATCGCACCTGTTAGGGAAGGATGAGGGATGGGTGCTTGTTCCGACCCCCTTCCGTCTTCACAATCTCCTGGGAGGGAGGTGAACACTTACGGGGGGGACTTCGGGACGAATACACTTTTTTAGGGTGCAGGTCCTTCGGCCAGAACTAAAAAAAACAAAAGAAAATAGGAGAATAGGCAAAAGAGCTCAAACCACGTTTGGAATATCGCACAATAGTTGCTCTCCAGCTGTGATGTGGGTCACTCACAACGCCAGTGGGGAGAACAGACTACTGCGTTATAAACCTTACGATCGTGAGATGGTGTCGTTGTGGAGTAGTGGGTGGTGCAGTGAGGCGGTTGGCCTAGGCTGGCAGCAGGCAGGACGATCTTCTCAGCTCAAGCAGAAAGGAGTGTGGTATTCACGGCTCCGGGGGTCACCAATGTAGCGTACTGTAATGTGGCCGGTTGTCAATTCTCTTTAGTTGTCTAGTATCTCTTTGTATGGGCACACAAACGTACGTACAAGTAGATATCTTCACTCAGGAATGTGGTTGGATAGAAACTCACGATGCGCTTTCTATATATATATATATTGTTGTACGGCGCAGTGCGTAGGAGTGACTGGGTGAGGAGCTGAGAGAGATGTTGCTGGTCCAGTAGCTGAGTGTAGAATGTCCTCCCTGGTCAAAGTCAAAGTTGTTAAGGATTTCTGGCCTCTTCGCCATTAGGCTTGTAGTGGAATTCTCCCCTACAAACGCTGTTTGTCGCTACCTAGCCGACCCCACCTATTCCCCAGTGTATGCCTCGTGACCTAGGTCAACCAGCGCCGCCATACAACACGGAGCGGGGGTCAACTACTAAGCCACGCCTTCCCCCGCTATTTAAGACCTGACCTCGCGGTGATCTGCCTCTCGCTCTCTCGCTGACTCTCTACATACAGCCACAGCCAGCAACACCACCTCCTCTGCCGCTGCCCGGCGGGCCTCGCTCCTCTGCCTGCCTGGCGGTCCTCTCTCCCGCTGGCGAGCATGGCGACCCACAAGCTGTCCTCCTGTGAGCATCCTCACCAACCAGCTCTCTCTACATCACGCTTGTAACCACGCTGCCTTCCCAGCACCAAGCTGCATTGTACATTCAATACAACATGTATATAGAGAGCACATTGTGAGTTTCCTTTCTCCATTCCATCCTGAGTGTGAACCAAACAATCCCGAACCCCACAGGCTATTTCGGCCGGAGCTGATGTTTTCTTTCTTCTTTTAATCTTGGTCTTCTTTCTTGCTACAACTAATCTGATGTTCTTGTTTCTTCTTTTCTTGTTATTCTTGTGTTCTTTTTGCTCTTGGTATTTTGTTACTTGTTTCTTCTTGTTGTTTTATTGGGATGAATTATGGTATGAATGAGTGATATGATGGTGAGTTAGTGACAGACCAGATGAAATGGCTTGTCAGGTGACTAGTTTCTCTGTGATTTTTTTTTTTTTTTATAATTTTTTTATTTTGTCTTTTGTAGCCCGTGTCTTTTTGTTTGAATATGTGTTGGTGGGTGTCAGTTTAACTTGATAGATGTGAGTGTTGTATGTAATGATAAGGTTTGTGATGTGTTTCTCATGTTGTATGTTTTAATTTTGTTTTATTCATTTTTATTTTCTTTAGGCATGGTTGCATACATATAATAGATATAAAAAGAGTTCATGCGTGTGTCAATCATAGCATGCCGATAAGATGGGTCTCCTTGAGGAAGGTTATTACAGCGTCACTGATGGTGACATCATCTTGCAATAGGTTGGGTACAGTCAGCACGAAGCCTTGCTCGGCAGCTAGGATAACCAGCTGCCGGCGCTCTGGTTCGTACTGGCTGCACTCAGTCAGAATATGTTTGATGGAGAGAGTTTGGTTGCAAGTGGAACAGATGGGTGGAAAGGACTGGTCAAGGTAGGCCCCTAGGTGGGTCAGATAGGTACAGTTCAGCCTAAGTCTGGCGAGAACGACCTCTTCCCTCCTATTCTTCCTGTATGCTGAGGGCCAGTTACCTATGTTAGGCTTCCAGGTGTTGTGGAGATTTAGCCTAGTCCAATCATGTTGCCACTTTTCAAATGTATATGTCTTCCCCAAGGAGAGACACGACTGAGTCTCCCAGGGCACATTAGTTGTCTCCCCGAGACCCACAGTCGCTCTTGCTAATCTGTCTGCCTGTTCATTGCCCCAAATGTTACAATGCCCAGGCACCCACACCAGCACAATATTCTTGGCACACTCATGTAATTTATTAATAATGTTGCCCTGTATTTCATTGCTGGTAGTATCACCACCTTCAATTGCTTTAAGAGCTGACATGGAATCTGAAATGACAGCAACATCACTGACATTGCTTGTTATTGCAATGTCAATGGCTTTACTAATTGCGAACATTTCTGCAGAGAATATAGTTGTATGCCGCGGCAGGCGGGAGCTCCACTCCTCGTCTCTGCTCCAGATACCGGCTCCAACGTTGTCGTCAGTCTTGGACCCGTCGGTGTACACGTGAGTATAGGCGCTGAACCCTTCAAGAAATTGATAGAAAAGTTGCCTCAGGAGCTCAGGATGAAAGTCATTCTTTGCTCCCGGAAGCCACGATGTTTCCACATGGAGGTTGGGGTTCTCCCATGGCGGACACAACGGTGGAACGTATCTATCAACATCCTCGAAATGGATACCAGCACCCTGGCACAAGGTCTGGAGGCGGACAACCGAGGACGGGGACCTACGCAGCTGCAGGAAACGGAAGTTGGCAACAGCACACCAACCTGGGTGGCCTGTGCCGCGCTTCCTAGCCGCACTCAACCCGTACCTTAGCGTCAACATGTCCCTCCTGATGTGAAGTGGAGGGACGTGGGCCTCAACCTCTAGTTTACCTACACGTGTACACCTGTAGGCACCCAGACATAGACGAAGGCATCGGTTCTGTATTCTGGTTAGCCTTGCGAGTGTGGTGTCGCATGCCGAAGCATACAACTGGCATCCATAATCAAGTTTTGATCTGATCAGGGTCTTATACACCATTAATAAAGATTTCCTATCGGCTCCCCATGTAGTACCTGATAAAACTTTCAGGATGTTTGTGACTTTAAGACATTTACTTTCAAGTTCGTTAATGTGGTTTTTCCACGTTAATTTCCGGTCAAAATGAACACCAAGAAATTTTACTGAAGTCTGAAATTTAATAGGAGTATCATTTAATTTTAATACTGGATTTCTAATGTTACGTTTCTTAGTGAAGACTACTCCTACTGTCTTCTCAACTGAAAACCTAAATCCCCATTGTATTGCCCACTGTTCCGCGGCTTTTAGGCCGGCTTGCACCCTTTGTGCAGATAGCCTCTCAACTCGAGAGGAGCGCCAGATTGCGCAATCGTCAGCAAACAAGGAGAATTTGAGGTCACTCAAGCTGGGGGCTGGTGATAGGAAATCATTAATAATTATAAGAAATAGAATCGGGCCCAAAACGCTACCTTGTGGAACTCCATTTTCTAAGACAAATATGTCTGATTTTACGTTACCTTTTAATTTGACGGAAAAAGTCCGGTCTTGCAAAAAATTACTAATGAAAATTGGCAAATTACCTCTCAGACCCATGGCGTGGAGCTTCATCATGAGGCCAGTCCGCCATGTCATGTCGAAAGTTTTTTCTATGTCTAAAAATACTGCAATTAATGTTTCTTTACTGCAAAGAGCTTTTGAGATGTCAGTTTCAAGACTTATTAAATGATCTAGTGTGCTTCTACCTTGGCGGAAACCACACTGTCGATCATTCAATAAGTTGTTACTTTCCAAAAAATACATTAGTCTACGCTTTATCATACGTTCCATGACCTTACACAGACAGTTTGTGAGCGAAATCGGACGGAATGAGTTGGTGTTATTCGGGCATTTGTCCCTCTTCGGGATCGGTACGACATGGGCAAAGTGCCATGAGTTTGGAAACGTTCTGGACGTCCAGATCTCATTGTACACTTCTAGCAATTTGTCCAGGTTTCCCTGGTCAAGGTGCTTAATCATCTCGTATCGTATACCGTCAGGTCCAGGAGTAGAGCCCTTGCCCCTATTAATAGCAAAGGAAAGTTCCTCTGGGGAAAATGCTCGATTGTAGCCCTGTTCGTCCCCGTTCTCGAAGTCGAGATGCAAGAGCTCGGCACGATCGCGGAACACGCCGAAGCGTGGATCATGATTGGTGGAGCTACTGGCATCTGCAAACTTCTGGCCTAGGGTGTTGGCAATGGCCTGGGGATCGTCGAGAATCCGCCCTCCACTACTCACCTGTGGGATAAAACTCCTTCCTCCTTTGGATCTGACCCGGTTAATAGCGGACCATACCTCAGAGGAAGGGGTATCCTTGTTAATAGTGGAGACGAACGCCCGCCAAGACTCTCTCTTACACTCCCTGAGAACTCTCCTAGCCTTGGCTCTAGCTTTTTTATACTCAATTAAGTTTACAAGTGATGGAATTCTATTAAATAAACGGCAACTCCTATTTCGCTCACAGACAACTCGTCGGCAGTCTGGTGTCCACCATGGAACTCCAGGCCTGTGGGTTTTTGCAGAAGTCTTAGGAATTGTTAAATCTGCAGCGTGTATTATAGCTTGTTGTATGTGTGTAATTTTGGTGTTGATGTCTTGTCCAATGGTGTCTATACGAACGGCTTCTGAGTATGCCCCCCAGTCTGCCTTCCTAAGGTTGTAGCGCACCTCGGGAGTAGCCGTCGGGGCGCCACACTCATAAGAAATGCAGATCGGAAAATGGTCACTACCCAGAGAGTCGTCGTATGTAGAAAATTTACAATCTAATAGCAAGGCAGCATCAACTATAGAAAGATCTATAGCCGACGCTGTGCCAAATCGTTCGTCCACTCGAGTCGCACTACCGTCATTCAGAAGAGACAAGTTGGAGTTGAGGATAGCTGCAGCCACCTGCTCTCCCCTTCCGTCACTCCGGACACTGCCCCACCGCAAATGGTGAGCATTGAGGTCGCCGAGGATCATTTTCTTTCCTGGCAGTTGGTTAAATAGCTCCTCAAGCTCACCATCGTCAATGAGCCCGCCCGGAGGACAGTATAGTGAACAGATGGCAACATAGCCAGTCCGAATCTTAACTCTGCACGCGACAGCCTGCAGGTTCAAGTTCAGACTGACTCTTTGTTGGGGGAATGAACTCCGAATGTATAGGGCTACCCCCCTTAGGTTGTCTCCCCTGTAGGACGTGTAGTTGTCAAATACTGGTGGGTCGCTGTGACCCGCAAGTAGCGTCTCTTGTAGGCAAAAAACGTCCGGCCGGAATAATGACATAAGTAAATGAAATTGAGCATTGTTATTCCTAGCACCTCTGCAATTCCACTGGATGATACTGAATTTTAAGTCTGAGAGTTGATATGGTCAGCGTTTTGGGCTTTATATTTCTTTCCTCTTGTATGTAGGGGGGAAAGGGGTGAAGGGGGAGGATCCCCCTCAACAGGTGAGCAGTCTCCCGGCTCCAAAGAGCCAGTACTCTGCTCAGCAGGGGCTCCCTGCCCCGGGGGTCTTTCAACAATGTGAAAGAGTGGTGGTTGTGATGAGTCTCTTCTCATGTTTACTAGTGACCGCGATCTCCTCCTCCTTACGTCGGGGTAGGTAGGGTCGTGAGTCCGTTTGGGTTTTGGGGTCAGGTATAGCGTGTTGAAAATTTCGGTCTCGTTATTAGTCATGGTTGTATTAGTGTTCTCGTCTTTGGCGTCTGTGTTTGAATAACCGGTGATAGTAGAGTCAGTCTGTGTTGAGATAGTCCTGGTCTCAGTCTGGGTTCCAATGGTGCACATTTTGGGAGGTGAGATATTTTTGGATACCGCGGATGCAAAGGACATTCCAGGTGTTGGTGTCTGCAAGGACATCTTCACCTGCCTCTTAGCCTCTCTGTAGTCCAAATTGTTCTCTGCTCTCACCTTACTGATCTCATACTCCCTCAGGTAGGAAGGGCACTTCCTGTCTGAGGCAGCATGCTGACCGGAACAGTGGTAGCATTTTTCCTCCGTTTGTGTACAGTCATTGTCCCTGTGTCCAGTCTGAGCACACTTGGAGCATACCTGGGTGTTACGGCAGGCCTTACCAGTGTGTCCAAATCTTTGACAGTTGAAACAACGCATTGGAAATGGAATATATGTTTTGGTCTGGACCCTCTCATATCCTACCAAGACATGAGTGGGCCTAACAAGTCCGTCAAAAGTCAGTACTGCTGTAGTCGATTGTTTACGTTCACCGTCTGTGGTCTTCCTACTAAATACGAAAGCATCGACGACTCCTTGATCTTTCATGTGGTACTTAATTTCGTCATTAGTCATCCCCTGAAATTCGTAGCTGATAACTACAGCCTTACAGGTGTTGAGAAATGCTGGGATATATGGTTCCACAGTCGTTGAATGGAAAGTTTTAAGATTCAAGGCGTCTCTCATTTGCTGTGCGTCTTTAACAGTAACTTGGAGTTCGCCTTTTCTTGTCTTTCAGACTTTCTCCACGTCCCCTATCTGATCCTTAATGGCCTTATGTATGATGAAGCCATTAATTTTGTCAAACGAGGTAGACGTGTCAACAGTCCGAAAGTGGATTACTCGGGCCTTCTCAGTTGAAACTTGTATCTGTCGTCTTTGTTGAGTAGTTTGGTCAGTAACCGTTACATTGTCAGTTGTTTTGTTGTTTAGATTGTCAGAGTTTGTCGTAGGTCGTGGCAGTCGTGGGTCATGATTGGCCTCCCGCCTCTGCCTGTCCCTGCCTGGACGAGCAGAGGGGGGCTTGGAGCTTCCCCTCCCAGAGGGCATGGTTGGGGTGGCTGGGAACCACCCCTTGGGTACAGTTTTGGGTGATTGATTTACATATAGATGTTGGTGCACTAAGGTTATGCAAGGCCCTTAGTGCAAAAAAAAAAATACTTGTACTTAAGGACGACCCCCGAACAGTGGTGTGCCTGCACGATCACAGACGTCACTGCTGGATTGGCCCAGGTTTTTCCCCGACCCCCACTGGAGACACACAATCCCACTCCGTGAGGTGTGCACCACTGGGGGGGCTCTAGCACGAATACTGAATTAAAAAAAATTCAGCAGGTGCCTCGGCCAGGGTAAGTATTAGAAAAAATTTAAGTAAGAGAGAAAGCCCTCCAACCACGTCAGGAAGGACAACAGTTAGCACTTCCCTCGCAGTTGTGTGGGTCACTCACACTAACTGTGGGGAGGGAATGCTAAGATTGTCAATCTTGAGCGCTCGTGAGGTGTCAAAAAATTTTTAAAGTGACAAAGCCACTTTTAGAATGAATGATGAATGTATTGTTAATGCTTGCAGTGGCAAGAACAACAACAAGAACAGGGGCAAGTGGAATTGCACAAGATGCAGCGGGCTATGGCGGAAAAAACCGTTACAGAAACTGTTCTCGCAAGAACGTCCGTCTCCTCCCGTGTCCAATCAGCCTCTGGGCAGGCATGGCCGTATTTATACAATTTACCAGGATCAGGATCTGGGGTGCGCGTAGCGAGAGTACCAATCACAGCGGCTCAAGCGTAAGGTGTGAAACGCTCTGATCCTGAACTGGAGGATGATGGTCGAGACTAGGTCGGCGATCGTACGCTTACGTCCTCTGCATAGACCTAGTCTCTCGGCGTAGCTTGCTGCACGCTGATTGGCTGGTCGGAGTGCGGCCGGAGCTCAGTTGGAAGTTGTAGGGGAGAGTAGCCACTACACTGTACTTTCACATACTCAAATATAGTATGCTTTAAATACACCCCAAACATACTTAAACTTTATAAGTAACAGTTAAACAAAAAGCAAAAACGACATATAGGATAGAGAAAAAAGTAAAAAAGTGTAAAAAATTAGGACCATCTTTATTTCTGAAATTAAAACTACAACTTTACTTTCACATACTCAAATATACTATTGTAGTGGAATTCTCCCCTACAAACGCTGTTTGTCGCTGCCTAGCCGACCCCACAAATTCCCCAGTGTATGCCTCGTGGTCTAGGTCAACCAGCGCCGCCATACATCACGGAGCGGGGGTCAACTGCTAAGCCACGCCTACCCCCGCTATTTGAGACCTGACCTCGTGGTGATCTCTCTCTGTCTACCCACACCAACCAGCCAGCAACACCTCCGCCTGCCTGGCGGTCCTCGCTCCTCCGCCTGCCTGGCGGTCCTCTCTCCCGCTGGCGAGCATGGCGACCCACAAGCTGTCCTTCTCTGAGCACCCTCACCAACCAGCTCTCTCTACATCACGCTTGTAACCATGCTGCCTTCCCAGCACCAAGCTGCAGTGTACATCCAATACAACATGTATATAGAGAGCACATTGTGAGTTTGCTTTCTCCATTCCATCCTGAGTGTGAACCGAACAACTCATACCCCACAAATGGTGACCCCCGGAGATTCGCACTCACACAGGATGGAGGAGAAACTGATCACTCTCCCAGTCTTCAAGCAGCATGGAAGACCGGCTTATCCACACAGAAGCAGCTCTCATCGACTCTACAACTACTTAAGAACATAAGAATGGAGGAAACTGCAGGGGGCCTATTGGCCCATACTGGGCAGTCCCGTTTACACCCAACCCCTATTGCTCATATTAGCATCCAACCTATGTTTGAAGCAATTCAGCGTATTCGAGTTAATGATGATATTTGGTAACTTGTTCCATTTATCCACTACTCTGTTCCCAAACCAGTGTTTACCTATTTCACGCCTAAATCTAAATTTGTCTAATTTAAAACCATTGTTACGAGTTCGCTCCTGGTTGGATAATTTGAGTACCTTTGTAATGTCCACTTTGTTTAGCCCTGCCTTCCACTTATACAGTACACCTCTACCAGGTCGCCCCTCACTCTACGTCTCTCAAGGGAGTGCAAATTAAGATGCTTTAACCTGTCTCTATACTCAAGGTTCCTAATGCCCGGGATTTGTCTTGTCATTCTCCTCTGAATTCTTTCCAAGGATTCTATATCCATTCTGTAATACGGTGACCAGAACTGAAATGCGTAATCCAGGTGTGGTCTCACAAGAGCAAGATACAGTTTTAGGATGACCTCGCTAGTCTTGTAACTAATACTCCTTTGTATGAACCCAAGTACTTTATTAGCCTTGCTACGAGCAAAAACACATTGTTTACTTGGCTTAAGGTTCCTACTTATCATTACTCCTAAATCTCTCTCGCAGTCGGATTTCTCTATGGCATCGTTGTTCATCTGGTATCTGGTTTCCCTGTTTATATCTCCTATACTGAGTACTTTACATTTGTCGACATTGAATTTCATCTGCCATTTTTCAGACCATTCGAAAAATTTGTTTAGATCTTCCTGTAGTTTTGCCGAGTCCTCGTCAGATTTGATAACACGTCCTATTTTAGTGTCATCAGCAAATTTACTTATGTTGCTGTCTATGCCGATATCTATGTCGTTTATGTATATAATAAACACTAATGGTCCAAGTACTGAGCCTTGGGGAACTCCACTTGTGACGTTGCTCCAATGGGACTTAGTGCCGTTAATGCTCACTCGCTGTTTCCTGTCCTGTAACCACGCCCTAATCCATTTAAGGATGTCACCTTTGATGCCATGAGCTTCTACCTTTCTAATTAGTCTTTCATGGGGGACTCTGTCGAAGGCTTTGCTAAAGTCGAGATATACCACATCATAATTGTGCCCCTCGTCCACTGATTCGAAAACTGATGAAAAGAATGTTAATAGATTAGTTAGGCAAGAACGTCCGCTTGTGAAGCCATGCTGGGAATCATTGATCAATCGGTGCTTCTCCAGGTGATTTCGAATAGAGTTTGAAATGATTGCTTCCAGTAATTTGCCTACTATTGATGTTAGACTGATTGGGCGGTAGTTAGAGGATAGTGATCTATCCCCCTTCTTGAAAATCGGTATTACATTCGCTATCCTCCAGGATTCTGGTACTACACCTGTTTTTAAGGACATGTTAAGCAAGTTTGCTAAGGGCATACTAAGCTCTTCCTTACATTCCTTTGATACTCTGGCAAATATCTCATCGGGACCAGGTGACTTATTAGGCTTTAGTTTGTCTATTTGCTTACTAACATCGTTACTAGTCACTACTATCTCACTTAATTTGTTTTCTTCACTATCTCTGAATAGAGTCGGTGCCTCGGGTATCATGTTTAAATTTTCGGTGGTGAAAACTGTTGAAAAATATTTATTCAAATTATTGCTCATTTCCCTGTCGTTATCAGTGAGCTCGCCGGAGTCTGACCGTATTGGTCCAATCTTTTCTCGTGTTTTAGTTTGATACATTTGGTAGAATCCTTTGGGGTTTGTCTTCGTCTCCCTTGCTATCCTTACCTCATTATTCCTCTTTGCTTTCCTTATCTCGGTTTTAACCCTACTCGCCAATACCCTATAATAGTCCCAGAGGTGAATTTCGCCACGATTTATCCTTCTACCTATAGCTTTCCTTTGGCCAATGATGTTCTTTAAATAATTATTTATCCATCTGAGTTTTTTGTATGGTTTGTTCTGCCTTTGTGCATTAAGTAACTCACTATTTAAATTGTCGTGGAACTCGGCAATCTCAGATCTCGTTATCAGGTCGGTGTCATCTGTCAGGTTCACGGCCAAGCGCGACACCCCCTCTCTCAGCTGCCTCTTTGAACTGTCAAAGTTTGCCCTTCTGAAATCTGGTACTTTAGTGGAATTTTCCTTACGTCTGCCCTGAAAATCTAACTGGAATCGAATTTCTTTGTGATCGCAGTTTGCAAGTTCGTTCCCAACCTCGACATTGCTAATGAGGTTTTCTCTGTTCGACAGAACTAAATCCAGTACATTATTACCCCGTGTGGGTTCGGTTATATGTTGACTTAGGAAACAGTCCTGGATCGTCTCGAGAAAATCCTCTGATTCTGAGTCACCCGTAAGGACAGTCTAATCTATTTGGCCAAGGTTAAAGTCGTCTACTATACAGACTTTGTTGTGTATGGAAGCCCTGCGCATTTCATCCCAGATAAGTCGCTCATTGACGCTATCAAGATTGGGGGGTCTATATATTACTCCTGTGATTAATTTTTCCCGACCGTTGCTTAATTCTATCCAAATTGTTTCTGTATTCCTCTCAGTTTTTATTTCCTTATTTATTTCACACTTCAGATTATCCCTAACATAGATTGCTACTCCGCCTCCTTTCCTGGTCTGCCTATCGGTATGGAACAGTTTGTAACCCGCAATTTGGTATTCGACTGGTAATTCACGTGTGTCTAGGTTGATCCATGTTTCAGTGAATGCAATTATATCGATTTCTTCGGTACATACCAAGGCCTTAATATCATCCATTTTGTTTCTCATACTTATACTGTTCGCGTGGTATACATTTAAGTTAGTCGTGTTCTGAGTCCTCCCCTTACCGCGTTTAGTTTTAAACTCCCTGTCTAATTTAGTTTTGTCATCTTTCCTAACACTATTTCCCTGTAATCTTTCGCCTTGTTTACCCGCTCCCACTGCAGTCTCCTCCACCCCCATGCCCCTATGTTCTCTTAGCAGTTTAAAGACTTCGATATCTTTTGAACTGCTGTGAGGGGGCGGGTTCTCTAGCTGCCACCAATGTGAGGGGGTGGATTCTTGATTTGTCACCAATGTGAGGGGGCCCGACTCCCTCTCTGTTTCTACACCACCCTCATCTTATTTACTTCTCTTAGTTCTTACTCTACTCAGTTCCGTCACCTATTCTTGGGTAGCATGGGCGAGGGTCTAGGCACGTGAGTATGGTAATTTTGGTATCAGGTCACTTGGATGGAAATAAAGGTAAAATACTGTGGGAGAAATGAATACTCCTAAAGTTCTCAAAGAACAAGTTTATTAATAAAATCAAAGGGGAAAATAGATGTTATTAACACATAACTACCAGGCTCAGCTCCTGGGCCTATTGCAAACTCTCTATGTCTTATGTACTGGTTTCCTTGTTTTCCTATTTACTCAACAGCAATTATTCGGACATTACACTCTTACGGTGCACCCAATACCTGATGTCACCTTACATTATATCGTAGGACCAGCTCCTTGTCTTTCCTCCCAAGACACTAATACTGATACAAACCCCGACATGGGTCCCCCACAACATGGGTAAGTATTAACAACACCTACAACCACACTGTGGACTATAATTCCAAGGCCTGTCACAGGGTATAGCACTGGCGCCTCTACAACTGCTGTTGTGGTCGGTTACACTCCGACCCGAGATGGGGTAGCCAGACACATGGCGGGTCTGGGGTCTGGCCCAACGAAGCCTTGGGGCACATTAATCCGGCTGCATCGGTGCCATCTTCTCATATATGATCCCGGCTGGACATCTAATACATCCGAGGCCGTTGATGGATGGTAGAGCGATTCAATAATCACAATGGGATCGGGAGACAAACGGGAATCAGCGTCAGGGGACCTGTATGGGTGAAGGGACGGGCACTCACTAACTGTGACAACAACATCACGTTTCAGGGGACGTTAAAGACGTAAATATGAATTCACTCAGAGCATATCAACTACGTTACTGTAACACTTGCACAATCAACTATTAATTGGGTCAAATCACTTAAAGAAGGGCAAATTACAACACAGAATGGGTGGCCTACCTGTATGGGTGAAGGGACGGGCACTCACTAACGGTTGAAATGCCCGCAGCGCCCTCACTCAAAACAGACCAGGGAGTCCACCTACTTCTATTCCGATGAATTAATTTACTGTACACTCTGACCTTGAAATTGAGACTATGAACTCATTTTCATTCTCTATTATTATCTCAACTAACAATGCTCTGACTCAGCTATCGAAAGCCAAATTAAATTGATTACAAAGGTTTGGATGGCAACAGGTCCCAACATACAGCGGCTACTCCCAAAGACCAAGACGGGGGAAACATAGAAAACGGGGGACGTTTCCACTGGGGGGACTCAGAAGGTTTTGTGGACGTTTGAGCGTAATATGAATCCTTAAGGTTTTCAGGTTAGCCGTCATGACCATTACACTGCCCCCTCTAGAGCCCCAGCCAGGGTTGCTACCCCATCCCTAGCATAAAGGTCCCTTCTGCCATAGAAGTTGTCCCAGTTGTCAATGAATGGGACTGATATTGACTTGCAATATCTGTCAAGACGGTCGTTAACACCATCTGCCCTTGACAACCATTCACTGCCAACTCTCCTTCTAGGCAGGACACTGCATATGATAGGGATCCCTCCCTTAGTCCTAATACGATCTATGGCTGCCTTGAACTTATCAAGAAGTTCCTCGCTCCTACACCAGCCAATATCATTGCCTCCTGCACTGAGGCAGATAATGGGTTTGTTCCCATTACCAGACAAGATATTGTCCATCCTGTCAATTATATCCCCCACCCCAGCTTCTGGCAAACACACCCTTATCCTATTTTTGTTTTTACCACAAAAGGCCCTGTCCATGTACCTTACCTGTGAGTCACTAACAAATAAAGTTTTTATACCTTCCCTGTCATCCCTGCCCCTGACTGTACTAACGTCCAATTCGTCTATCAAGGGACTGAACGGGTTGGTACACTTAGCTGTTGTTGTTGTCTCTACACCGCAGGTTAGACACCCTAGAGCAGCTCTGCTACTCTAAGCAGACACCAGCTCCTCTTCCTGCCCCAAGCACCACGTCCTACCGACCCCAGCACACCCGTCCTGCCTCAGACGCCGACCCCGGCCCAGCAGTAACCCCTGCCGCCCCTGATGCGGCCTCTGTTCCTGAGTGCTGACCCACACACCCCTCTTTTCTCCCTCAGGTACTCCCTGCTAATGTCCTGCACCCTGCTGCTGTCACGAGCCCTCATTAGCTTCTGCTGACGCAGCCCCTGCTCCTGACCCAGGCCCACACACCCCAGCAGGCGCATCTGACGACTCTGTACCTGCCGTGAGGGAAGCACAACATTCATCGCCTCCACACACCCTTTTTCTCCCTCTCTACTCCCACAGATATTGTGTATCTAGACAGTTGTCCCCAGCGACCGGCTCATCCACGCCATCGCCGTTGTCTCACATGAGGCATGCACCGCCCGTTCTGCCTCACATGTGCTATGCAACCCTGCAGACAACAAGTCTCCTACACCACCTGGAGGGAAGGGGGAGTATTGTAGTGGAATTCTCCCCTACAAACGCTGTTTGTTGCTGCCTAGCCGACCCCACCAATTCCCCAGTGTATGCCTCGTGGTCTAGGTCAACCAGTGCCGCCATACATCACGGAGCGGGGGTCAACTGCTAAGCCACGCCTACCCCCGCTATTTGAGACCTGACCTCGTGGTGATTTCTCTCTTTCTACCTCCTCCTCCGCCTGCCTGGCGGTCCTCTCTCCCGCTGGCGAGCATGGCGACCCACAAGCTGTCCTTCTCTGAGCGTCCTCACCAACCAGCTCTCTCTACATCACGATTGTAACCATGCTGCCTTCCCAGCACCAAGCTGCATTGTACATCCAATACAACATGTATATAGAGAGCACATTGTGAGTTTCCTTTCTCCATTCCATCCTGAGTGTGAACCAAACATACTGAACCCCACAGTATGCTTAGAATACACCCCAAACATACTTAAACTTTATAAGTAACAGTTAAACAAAAAGCAAAAACGACATATAGGATAGAGAAAAAAGTAAAAAAGTGTAAAAAATTAGGACCATCTGTATTTCTGAAATTAAAACTACAACTTTCTACAAAGTAACTTTTCTTGTTTTTTTGTTGGCAAATTCTTCAATGACATTGTCAAAAACTATTTCATCTGTCAATTGTCGCTCTATAGACAGTATGGCAAGATTTCTCAACCGCAAGGTGCTCATAGTAGATCTTAAGTAATTCTTGATCAGTTTTAGTTTCGAAAAACTCCTCTCACAGGTAGCAACACTAACAGCAATTGTGAGGAAAATCCTCGGCATAATTACTATATTTGGAACCGAGTTCCCAAGGTTATACTTTTGAATAAACTGATGATGTGGGTCAGGTGTTAGGTCAGACACGACAAGGATTAACTTGCCGCCAATACAAAGGGATGGATTAACGTCTCCAGTAGCTGCAGATATGGGTGATGAGCACACCCAAAAAGTGCCGCCCCTCAAAAGTGCCGCCCGGGGCGGACCGCCCCCCCTCCCCCCTAGCTATGCTAGTGATTCATTCTACTACTAGATGGTCCCTGCAACTGCCTAGCTTATATTATCGACGGGCGAGGGGTAGGATTGCCATATCTGAACATTCAAAAAAGAGGACGCTCCCGAAGACATCCCCCCCCCCCCCCCCGCCAGGCACACACAGGCTAATATACAACATACTGTACATGGTATAAAAATCTAAAAAAAGAAAAAAATACCTTTGCTTAAGGCTGAACATCTTCATTCCCTTAGCTGCAGTCTTCTTCCCCCACTGTGTGTGTGACTTTATGTGCACATGCATACTTTTCTGTAGATCGGATCGTTTTCAGTATTGAATGAATGCTCTTTAGAAAGGTGTAGAAGTCACTGTAAGGTGTTTCTCGGAAGTTGTACTGTACAGTCCGCATGCCTTTCATTGTTTCAACACTCAATTTGTTCCTTTCCTTTGTCCATTGACTTTGCATCGGTGAAAAAACTCTTTCTACATTTGCATTGAGATGATATAGCAAAGAAGAATTGTGCAATTCTTAGCAATTCTGAGTGGCATTCAATGTTCTTTGATTTTTCAAAGTATCTGGTCCACTTTTTATGTGTTGGCAGATTGCTAAATTCATCACTTGTAATTTTCCACAAACTGCTTCAGGTTACTAACTTGGTCAAAACACTTCATCAACTTTTACCTCCTTATCAATCAAATATTTGACCCCAAAGTTGACAACACCGTACAGGCGTACAAGTGACTTATCAGCTGACGAAAACTGAAAGAGATCTCTACGGTTTCCACCTTCCCTCTCTTTCTCTCCCGTCATTACAGTTTCATGTTTTTTTTTTCCGTGGAGAAAATGATGGAAGCTGAAATTCCGGACTTTTGAAGAATTTTAAAAATTCCTTCCGGATGAAGATTTCGAGTCCTAAATGGAGGACATGTCCGGGAAAATACGGACGTATGGCAACCCTAGCGAGGGGTAAATTTAATACTTTTATCCTCTTCACCACTGATTGGCTCGTTAGCCGCTTGGTCACGCACTGTTTGCAAGTATTAGGCATGTACTGGCTCTCTGTTATGCACTCTTGGCAAGTACTGGGCATGCACCGGCTCCTGAATGTACCTGAGCCTGCTCCAGTGTTGGTCAAGTCTGGTCTTTAAAGAACTCACACTCGGTGCCGTCACAACACTCCCTGGCAGATTGTTCCAAGAGTTCACAACTCTCACTCCAAAAATGTTTGTCCTCACAGTTTTCTGGACTTGCAGCTTCTTCAATCTTGAGCTGTGACCCCTTGTGGGGCGAGCGTCCGCCAGCTCCAAGTAAGGACACTCGACTTAGTAGTGCCCCTTGAGATGCTTATACACCCCAACTAGGTCGCCCCTTGCCCGTCTGTAGTATAAGCTAGGCAAGTTCAGACGCTCCAATCTCTCAGGGTAGTTGAGGTGCCGAAGTGCAGGCACAAGTCTGGTGGCCCTCCTTTGAACATTTTCAACCAACTGACAGTCCCTAGCATATCTCTGGGACCAGACAGGGGGACAGTACTCCAGATGGGGAAGCACTTCACTCTTGAAGATCGTTACGAGGGACACTGTCTACATATCTGAACGACCTTCTTATAAGACCTAATAATTTAGTCACCATCATGTCCCCATCAACAGTAACAAATAATGTTATTAGGAATGTTTCTCCATATCAAATACTATACAGTGCAGTACTGTATGTCCTAATGACCCCATTGTAAGCTGGTTTCTTTAGAGCTGTCTCTCTGTAGGAATACATCCTAAGCTTTCAAGGGGCATTACTGAAGGTACACATTATTCTTACGGCAAAAAAAGTGTGCTAAAGGTTGCAAAAATTTATTGTTTCATATTAAAAAAGATATTCCAATTTCAGAAATTAAACAGAAATAAGTTTGATCACATGCAATACATTACCTCATACAGTCCCTATTGTGTAGGAATGAGACAATGTTTTTTAAACATTTGATATCCTTCACAAAAACATATATTTCATTCTTCAACAAAACAAAAACTTTAATAGGTACTTAGTTACTAGACAAAGTTTTTCCTTATAAAATATATACTGTTATACATGTAAATGTTGTATGATCATCACCTAGAAAACTCAGGGCTAAAACTTTTCTTTAAGCACCTATAGTAAGTACAGTACTTCCATGCTAACCTGCCCCATAAGTCACGCCCCTCTTCTATAAAAATAGCCGATTGGTTCATAGAAAACGTTCGTGTAGCTGTCCACTTACTCAAACTAAATGTCTTCACAATTGGTAAGCAGACCTGTTATTCTTTAAAATAATATTAAATATCTGGAATATAAAAATGCAAATGATTTCAAAGCATTAGCACTTCAGTGAGGATATTAGAAAATGCTAAATATTTATCACAAAACGTCGAAGTAAAAAATGAAATTGCTTTTGAACGAAGTCTTTTCATTATTTCTTTGTTTTGCACCAAACATAAAACAAACAGAAACAAGTGATATCAAACATATAGCACAATAGGGAATGAAATAGTTTGTATGGCTGGATATATCCCACTGGACTTGGTGGGAATTTTGCTCATCTCGACCACAAGAGCCAGCAGACGTTATCTGTAAACAGATGTCAGCGCTGTGGTACTTAACCAACAAAAACATTCCTCATCTAAGAGCAGATTACTAAATAATTTATCCTCTTAACTTAGCATCTCCCCATCTTAAATGCTGCTTTGTGACAAGATTTAAGTAATGATATATACATACTGTACTGTATTAAGAAGTGATGTAGAGGTTTAACATTTTCATCCTGTCATCAAGTATCAAGAAATTTGGTGCAAATGAACAAACATATTGGCCAATGAGGGACGAGGTATAGTATATTTGTGAGTCATAGTATTCTAATGCGAGCTCTACCTTAATGGCAGTAGGAGTCAAGCCGATCATCCCATCAATGTGGCCACTAAGTCCTGTGGCTGTTCCCCTGAGCTATTTACCTTCCCACAGACTGCACATATTTATATATAGTTTTATCAGTTACATAAATGACTTGGGATACATCCAGTCATACAAAATGAAGTTCATTATCTATTGTGCTCTATGTTTGGTATCATTTGTTTGTTTGGTACAAAACAAACAAATACGTCTTTTTTAAGTTAACCCCCAATAAGCAGTCTGAAGACACTGAACCACAGGCATCCACTTCTGGAATTAGACGTTTTTATCGTCCCTACCATGCAACCAAAACTGCACCTGATACTGACGATGACAACTGTCAACTCCTGTCTGCATGACTCCTCGACATCAACCTTCTCCCTCATCAAGTTATATTCATATTTTTTCAAGGTAAAGTGTAACATTTACTGTATGATTTCATTACAGTATTAGATATGAATAACATTTACTTAGACTGCTATCCTTTGTGTTAGGCTAACTACTAAATTTTTTTCGATTTCGAGTAATCTGCGCCAAACCCTATTTTCTCCATAAGCCCTGTTATTTCTAGTGCACGAATTTCTACAACGCGAGGTTTTACAAGAACACAACTATCGCGTTATAGCAGAACTGACTGTAATAAAAAGACTTCATTCAAAAGCGAATTTCATCTTTGATATTTTATGATAAAAATAATTCTAACATCGTCTCTGAAGTGCTAATGCCTTGAAATCATTTGAATTTTGATATTCCCGGTATTTAACATTACCTTACGAAAATAAAAGGCCTGCTTACCAATTGTGAACACATTTAGATGAGGGATGTGGCTTACAGGCCAGGTTAGAGTGGAAGTACTATACAGTAGTTCTTCAAATATAATAAATTTTTTCCTTTTCCTCAAAAAGTTCAATAATTCCTTTGTTATGTCCTTCAGCAGCGACAAAGTCTAACTCCAAAATGTATTCTGCTTAAATTTACTTGTTTGCTTAAGAATTTTATTGCACTAAAAAGGTTGACATTTCTGATCACTAAACATATCACTAGCTTGCTTTTTTGGGAACAAAGATTGTAAAAAGGTTCACTATTAGGTTGTTTCCTTTTTAATTCTGTGATATAAAGGTTTTCTTCTGCACTTGGTATAACAGTACTTAATCAACACTTTTTTCTGCACCTGATATGGCAGAAACCAAACCTTCATTTTCTGTAATTTGCATGGAAACCAAATCTTCATTCTCTGTAATATCAACACTTCCTTGCATGGCACAAACCAAACCTTCATTTTCTGTAATAAAATTTTCTTCTGTAATTTGCATGGAAACCAAATCTTCATTCTCTGTAATACCAACATTTTCTGCTTTAATTTGCATGGCTAAAACAAATTCTTCATCCATCTCAAACCCTACAGTGTCTGAGGACTCAGTATATTTTTCTTTTGTTGCTGAGGTCTTATGCTGCACTATGAGATCATCTGACAAAGCAGAATCACTGCTGGTTTTCTCAACTGTTCCCACTGGAGTATCCTCCTCTATCTTTCCTGGAAACACATTCTGCCCACTAAATTTCTGCCTTTTCATTTGATTCTCTTGAAGGGATGTTTGATCACTATTGGAGAACCAGAGTTGTTCAACCTCTTGAATTGTGGGTCGGTCACCAGGTTTTTCAGCAAGAAGTTTTGGAATTGATGGCATTATGTGTAACTTTACCTCTTCAGCAGATTCAAAGTTGCCATTACCCTGAACACTTAGCCATAAAATTAACATTCCTACGCTGTAAATATTATCAGCAAAGGTGACAATGTCATCTTGCTGAACCTCTGACTCAGAACACGACGTTTCTTTCAGGGAGTTTGCTGCTACTGCCGCCTTTAATGGAAGAAGTTTGGCTGAACCATCAATCAAAACCACGTTCTTTGGATGGAGATTGTTGTATGTCTCACCTTTCTGGTGATAGCGAGCCAAATCTGAAAAATACAAATAATATTTACATTTACTTATCAATGATATGTACTGTACAGCAACAGCAGAAGTTGGTCCAATGCTGCATGTTCTGGTAAAACTGAATGGGGAAAGTTGAGATACAATTTAAATGGCGAGTTATTTAGAATTTATGATATGATATTGTCTAAGCATGAATTACACCGAAAGGGATGAAGATGTGGTCCAGTTTCACAGGTACAGTAAACCCCATTTTTTCTTTTTATCACGGTTTTGGCCATTCACGTTTTTTTACTAAAAAATTATATACAGTGAGTTCTGCTATAACGCGATTTATGAATTAGGAACGATATTTGTATAACACGAACGCTTGTTTGCTATAATGCGATTTTTGCTTACTATTTCTCCAATTTTGTGGTATTAACTGTGAATATGGTAAAGACGAATATCTCCAAGAAGCGTTCTGGTGATAGAATTCCCGGTGATGATCGTAAAAGAAAGGATATAACACTTGAAGAGAAGCTCGATTTCATCAACCTCAAAATCACCCATCTCCCCCATCAAGTTACATTCATATCTTTTCAAGGTAAAGTGTTACATTTACTGAATGATTTCATTATTAGATATGAATGTAACATTTATTTAGACTGTGCTATCCTTTGTGTTAGGCTAACTACTAAATTTTTTCGATTTCGAGTAATCTGCACCTAACCCTATTTTCTCCATAAGCCCTGTTATTTCTATTACGCGATTTTCTATTCCACGATATTTTACAAAAACACAATTATCGCGTTATAGCAGAACTACCTGTACCAGTATACAGTATTACCCCGCCTAACGCGGTTTCACTTAGCGCGTTTTACCATATGCGCGGTGCCTCGCCGGAGCTGAACTTTCACTTAACACGGGTTTTTTCTACATATACGCGGTGAGTGTCCGGCTCGAGAGCTATTTTTAGATTTGCCCCACCCCCCCACCCGCCACCCTGCCTGACTGCCTATTTTAGCTCATAAAATTCATACAAATTACCCAGCCAGAATATAATTTACATTGCTGGAATTCTTACAATATGATGATCATTTTGAATATAAACATCATAGATTTTGCATTAGACATACAAATTATAGATATAAAGTTTATTCTGAGTAAATATGTTATTTTTTGTGCAAAATATATGACATTTGTATTCAAAATATTCCTGGGCTTTCAAGGAATCCAGCAATGTCAATTATATTATCCTAACTTTAGTTTGAGGTATTATTTATTACTAAAAGGTAAATATTCTGGTTTTCCCACACATCTGGTGAGACGGTTGGTGGGGGGTGGGGGGGGGGGGGGAGGGGAGGGAGGGAGGGAGGGACTGACCGACCGACCATCTGTTACAGTGAAGAATATTTTTTTTTTTTTTTATTAACTGAAGATATTTGTTTTAGCTCATAAAAGTCATACAAATTACCCAGTCAGAATATAATTTACATTGCTGGAATTCTTATAATTTGATGATCATTTTGAATATAAACATCATAGACTTTGCATTAGACATACAAATTTTAGATGTAATGTTTACTCTTGAGTAAATATGTTATCTTTTGTGCAAAATATATGACATTTATATTCAAAATATTCCTGGTCTTACAAGGAATCCAGCAATGTCAATTATATTATCCTAACTTTAATCTGAGGTATTATTTAATACTAAATGTTAAAAACTCTTGAAGGGAGGATTGGTGGGAGGTGGGGGGGTTGGGACTGACCGCGCGGTTGGAAGAGGGGGGGGGGGGGGGAGCAAGGTGGGGTACTTTGATTGACAGATAGTGTTGTGAAGAATATTTTTTTTTTTTATTAACTGAAGATATATGTTTTAGCTCATAAAATTCATACAAATTACCCGGCCAGAATATAATTTACATTGCTGGAATTCTTACAATTTGGTGATCATTTTGAATATAAACATCATAGATTTTGCGTTAGACATACAAATTTTAGATGTAAAGTTTATTCTGAGTAAATATGTTATCTTTTGTGCAAAATATATGACATTTGTATTCAAAATATTCCTGGTCTTACAAGGAATCCAGCAATGTCAATTATATTATCCTAACTTTAGTTTGAGGAATTATTTATTACTATACCTGGTTTTCCCCCAAAAATTTCTCAGAGGGAAGAGCCAGGAGTGTACTGTGAGAAGAGGGGGAGGGAGTTGAGTCCATTATTTGAATGGACATTAACTTGGCGACTGTATTTCTCTACTTCTCTTAAGTATTAATTGTGTGCATGTACCATCATAAAATTAACATGTTATTTTTACTAGAACATAGGTATTGCGTCGGAAAAAGTGGAGTTTGGGGATGGGCCAGTTTCTATTGGAATTAATCCCATATGTTCTGTTGTTCACTTAACGCGGTTTTCACTTAACACGGTACCCTCTGGGTTTTATTGACCGCGTTGAGTGGGGTACAACTGTATATAAAATATCCTTTAATTTTATTTTTTTTAAGTTCGCGCCATCTTTGATATTTCCCTGTCTTCTGTTTGTCCCCCCACGTGCATTCCACATGGCTCTGGGACGTAAGCCAGCCTCATCAAAGGCAAATATTACTAGCAAAGACTCTAAAGTGACCAAAGGATCAAGAATAGTGATGACCTTAACGGAAAAAACAGTTTTATTAGACAAGCTCAGAGGTAGTATGAGCTATGGCTCGAGATGTGGTGAAGACTGACAATTCATTTGTGTCTTGTCAGAATATAAGTCTTCAAGTGGAGGAATGTGGGTGGAAGAGGACTGACTGGCTGGCTGGCGTGACTGCGTGAGGGCAGGCAGAGAGAAGCTGGCAATGCAGGTGTTGCCGACCTCGGCAAAATAAAAAATTATAATTTACTTGTAAATAATTTTTTTTTTTGTAAATAACTGTGTTAACATTTTTCCATTAATATACTACAGAAAATGTTCAAAGGAGGGCCACCAGACTGGTGCCTGCACTTTGGCACCTCAGCTACCCTGAGAGATTGGAGCAGCTGAACTTGCCTAGCTTATATTACAGACGGGCAAGGGGTGACCAAGTTGAGGTGTGTAAACATCTCAGGGGGCACACTCAGTCGAGTGTCCTTACTTGGAGCTGGCGGAGGCTCGCCCCACAAGGGGTCACAGCTCAAGATTGAAGAAGCAGCAAGTCCAGAAAATTGTGAGGGCAAACTTTTTCGGAGTGAGGGTTGTACACTCTTGGAACAATCTACCAGAGAGTGTTGTGACGGCACCGAGTGCGAGCTCTTTCAAGACAAGACCTGACCAACACTGGAGCAGGTTCAGGTACATTCAGGAGCCGGTGCATGCCCAGTATTTGCCAACAGTGCGTGACAGAGACGTGACCGATCGCCAGGGCAGCTAGCGAGCCGATCTTTTGGTGAAGAGGATAAATGAAAAAGAAAAGTAATCAGACATGACCGATCGCCCAAGTGGCTAACGAGCCGATCAGTGGCGAAGAGGATAAAAGAAAAAGAAGAGAATATGATTGGTTTCAAATAATGATGTTAGTAAATGCCGGTACAGTGCATCAATGATCAGTGTGACCACTGGGCCGTGAGTGGAGATGGCGTGGTTAAGTGCATGACCTACCCGAGCTGTTTACTAGTTATTATATTCAGCATAGTGTCTGCGTTCTTGTACCTTAATAAGTCAGGAGAGTTGATACCCCTCATCACATTGTAATTTCCCTTGTAATATTTGCACCTTGGCTTGGCCTTATCCTGAACTAGGTAACAGTTAAATCTGAATGACAACACTATATGGTGACTGGTGCCAACTGGGGCAAGGTGTTCCAGTTTGGCCACCATACCCTCCTCGTTTGTTATGATGAGGTCAAGTGGCTTGGGTGTTTGCTCCCCTCTGTAATGTGTTGGGTCTTTAATATGTTGGAACAGAAAATTAACTCTCAAAGTTTCTACAAAAAAAGTTGCAGGGTTATTCAAGTCATTTGGGGTGAACTCGTTTCTCCAGTCGATGTCGCCATAGTTAGTCCCCCATGATAAGGAGATGGCTAGGGTTGAGCATCGGCGCGTTGTTTATTAAGGTTCTTAAGTTCCTTTGATTTAGTGGGCCACAGTTTGGGGATCTGTAGATACATCAAACGATAAGTAAGTCCCCTCCCTTTAATTGAATTTTACACCACTTGGACTCTTCAAAAACATCCTCTCCCTGTACCCTCGCCTGGCTGGCTCTAAGGTCTTGCCTAGCATAGATAACCACACCCCTCTTACAAGTTTCTTGAGAAAGGTTCGTAAATGAGTCATACCCAGCAATACTGAACTCGCATACCTCACATTTTCATTGTGGATCTACATGAAAAAAAAAAAAAAAAAAAAATTAAAAAAAAAAAAAAAAAAAATATATATATATATATATATATATATATATATATATATATATATATATATATATATATATATATATATATATATATATATATATATATATATATATATATATATATATATATATATATATATATATATATATATACACAGTGATCCCTCGGTTAACGAGTTACCTCCCATAAGATTCTTAACTTCGGTTAACGAGCAATCCCTCTGTTAACGAGTTTCTTTCGAGCCGACCTCAACATGTTTTCGCTTGCACTTGGCGGTCAACCAGCTGTAGTATTAGTCCGCCAATACAGTAATCGGTTCTAGGGCTTAAATTCCTTATTATTTTAGTAAATATCAATTAGTTTAAACTATTCAATAATTTTAAAAGTTTAACATTAAATTTTTTTTTAGTCATTTTAACAATTATTGAACATAATTGAAGGTAAAGTCACTAGTTTTATGCGCACCAACCAGCCTTTTAACACACCAAACAAGCGTTAGTCTCTCTGTTTTCAGTGGAGGTAGCATCTTGCTTGAGACTCTCTTCAACTAAATGCTTTTTAGGGGGGTTTCCAAGCAAATTATTGGTCATTTTGAAAATTATTTTACATATTGACAATATATAGCGCAGTGCAGTGTTATTTTAAAGAAAATATTCTTTATTTACAGCAAGTTTATACCTAAAAGATCACGTGTTGACATTGTTTGAATCCAGCAAGGGGTCTAAGAGATCAAGATAAGCTGTTTCAATCCAAACCAAGCAGGAAATTATAAAAAACATGAACAAGGCATTAGAACAAATGCACTATGCAAAGAATATGGCATATCGACATCAACTGTGTCGACAATTCTTGCACAGAAAGACAAATTTAAAGAAGTGAAAGTGAGAGACAAATCTACCAGAGTGTTTAAAAGTAGATCCCTAATTGCAGAAACTGAGAGGTTACTTCTCATCTGAATTAGGGAAAACAGATGAAAGGTGATTCAGTTTCTACTGAATTCATTTGTGAAAGAGCCAGGGAGATTTACGAACATTCAAAGACAGATCAACCCGGTTCTTCAGGCACAGAATTTGAAGATTTTCAGGCCAGCAAAGGCTGGTTCAAAAAATTTAAGAAAAGCAGTGACATTTTCAGTGTTGTTAGGCATGGTGAAGCTGCTAGTGCTGATATGGAAGGGGCAGCAAAGTTTTTAGTGGAATTTAAAGAATTGATGGAAGAGGAAAATTATCTCCCACAGCAAGTGTTCAATGTGGACAAAACTGGGCTGTTCTGGAAAAGATCCCGAAAAGAACATTCATCGCCAGAGATGAAGCCTCTTTACTTGGGCATAAACCCATGAAAGACCGTCTCACTCTATTGCTTGGTGCCAATGCTTCAGGGGATTTCCGACTGAAGTCTATGCTTGTCTACCACTCTGAAAACCCCAGGGTGTTCAAGCAACTTTAAGTGGTAAGTACAAAGCTTGGAGTTTATTGGAAGTCCAACTGTAAGGCATGAGTGACAAGACAGCTCTTTAATGAATGGACTGTTGATGTGTTTTGCCCTTCTGTCAGGAGCTACCTAACCACCAATAAACTCCCTTTGAAGGCTCTTCTCCTCATGGGTAATGCTCCTGGTCATGACCCTGAACTTGACAGAACTTTGGAGTATCAATTTGACTTTGTGAAAGTGTTGTTTTTGCCTCCCAACACTACATCAATCATACAGCCAATGGACCAGAATGTGATCAGCAACTTCACGAAGTTGTACATGAAGAAAATGTTTAGGTGTCATCAGGCAACTTCCAATGATCCTGAACTAACACTGAAACAGTTCTGGAAGACAATTCAACATCCTGGAGGTTGTAAAATTGATTGCGTCATCATGGCAAGAAGTGTCCACTAGATCCCTCAATTCTTCATGGAAAGCACTGTGACCATCAGTAGTCCATGATTTTGAGGGATTTGAGGAAAAAACAGAGTTGGACCAGGAGATTGTGTCCATTGGTCAGTCATTGGGCCTTGAAGTGGAAGAGGATGATGTCGAAGAGCTTGTGATGTCTCATGAGGAGGAACTTACTCCTGATGACTTGAAGCAACTGGATGAGATGTTTGTGTCATGTTAAGGACTCAATGGTCTCCTTTAAACATAAGTTAATGGTGAGGAGGAGAGATGCCCCACAGACCACAATTGACACTTTCTTCAGTAAAAGGCAGAGGGAACAAGATGCTATCCCTCTGCCTTCCACTTCAAGGAGGAGAGAGGATGTTCATGGTGGAGAAAATGTCAGTCCAGAGGTTCCTGACATTTTCATGGAAGGTGACTCACCTTCCAAGAAGCAGTAAGATGCTTCTCCTCCTCCACCTCAAATTCACATCAGCCTCATCATCATCCAGGAGCCTTCTACATACACACCTTAAGGTAAGTGTCGATTTCTAAATTTTTTGTTGAATTTAGGCAATTTTCGGTGAACTGGAACCAATTAACCAAAAACCCATTGACACAATGATTTCGGTTAACGAGCAACCTGCTGGAACGGATTGTGCTCGTTAACCGAGGGACCACTGTGTGTGTGTGTGTGTATATATAAATATATATATATACAGACAGTATTACCCCGCTTAGCGCGATTTACCGTATACGCGGTGCCTCGCCAGAGCTGAACTTTCACTTAACGCGGGTTTTTTCCACGTATACGCGGTGTCGGGCTCGAGAGCTATTCTTAGATTCGCCCCACCCCCCACCGTGCCTGACTGCCTGTTTTAGCTCATAAAATTCATACAAATTACCCAGCCAGAATATAATTTACATTGCTGGAAATCTTACAATATGATGATCATTTTGAATATAAACATCATAGATTTTGCATTAGACATACAAATTTTAGATATAATGTTTACTCTGAGTAAATATGTTATTTTTTGTGCAAAATATATGACATTTGCATTCAAAATATTCCTGGTCTTACAAGGAATCCAGCAATGTCAATTATATTATCCTAACTTTAGTTTGAGGTATTATTTATTACTAAAAAGGTAAATATTCTGGTTTTCCCACACATCTGGTGGGACGGTTGGTGGGGGGGACCGACTGACCATCTGTTACCGTGTGAAGAATATTTTTTTTTTTTTTTTTATTATTAACTGAAGATACAGTATTTGTTTTAGCTCATAAAATTCATACAAATTACCCGGTCAGAATATAATTTACATTGCTGGAATTCTTATAATTTGATGATCATTTTGAATATAAACATCATAGATTTTGCATTAGACATACAAATTTTAGATATAATGTTTACTCTGAGTAAATATGTTATCTTTAGTGCAAAATATATGACATTTAGATTCAAAATATTCCTGGTCTTACAAGGAATCCAGCAATGTCAATTGTATTATCCTAACTTTAGTTTGAGGTATTATTTATTAAAATTTAGTGGTTTTCCCCCAAAAATTTCTCAGAGAGCGAAGAGCTAGCAGTGCAGTGTGAGAAGAGGGGGAGGGAGTTGAGTCCATTACTTGAATGGACATTAACTTGGCGACTGTATTTCTCTATTTCTCTTAAGTATTAATTGTGTGCATGTACCATCATTAAATTAAGATGTTATTTTTACTAGAACATAGGTATTGTGTCAGAAAAAGTGGAGTTTGGGGATGGGCCAGTTTCTATTGGAATTAATCCCATGTTCTGTTGTTCACTTAGCGCGGTTTTCACTTAACACGGTACCCTGTGGGTTTTATTGACTGCGTTAAGCGGGGTACTACTGTGTGTGTGTGTGTGTATATATATATATATATATATATATATATATATATATATATATATATATATATATATATATATATATATATATATATATATATATATATATATATATATATATATATATTTTATGAAAATCCACAATGAAAACGTGGATAAGATAAATCTTGATAAAATCACACGGGAAAATGGAAACAACGGAGTAACTTAGCTTTCGTCTTTATTCAAGACATGTCTTGAATAAAGACGAAAGCTAAGGTACTCCGTTGTTTCCATTTTCCCGTGTGATTTTATCAAGATATATATATATATATATATATATATATATATATATTTTGTTACGAACCCCTCCACCGATTGTCATGATCTACCTACCCAGCACCACGAGCAACGCCATCTAGGGACGAGACACGAGTATGACTCGTCTTAGTTACCACTCCGGGGTTTCCCTTCTCCATATCCTGGTAGTTGCGTCACTTCCTCCTATTCGTCTTTGTCAGCTCGAATTCGAGGAGAGAGCACTTGGCTCTGGGAAGTGACCACAGGATCACCTATCCTGGAAACCTACGGCACAGTGACTACCTATCGTCTTCTACAATACTCAGCCTTACTCGTCAGCCATCTCAGCTCCTCACTAAAGTATTTGTAATCTTGTATTGCCTCTCCCACCTCCACCTTGCTTCACGATTGTTTTATGTTTTATTAGTATGTATATACTGTTAATGTTTAGGTTAAGTTTGGTTAAGGGTAATTTATAAGCTGAATATTTTGTTAAGGGATTTATGGTACTTTATTATACACAACAAAAACTCGCATCCTTTGTCTACCCTTTTATAGTCCGATTGTCTTTGTTTTTTTTTTGTTGTTGCCTGTTGGGATCTGGGTAGACTTTTAACTATATTCTAAATCCCCAACTCGTAACAAATGGCGACCGTGACAGGACTCGACCTTAAGTACCATATTCCTTCCTCCCTTGTAATTCCTTGTTAATTATTCCTCCCAGTCACTTCTGTTCACAATTGCTTTACGGTGGTTTAAAGTTTCCTTCATATGTGTGCATATATTGGTATTACCGTACAGTAAGAGTGACAGACGTAGGATATTAGGTTCCAAGTGTCATAAGGCTTACCTGTTATTACACGTGGCAGTAGTGTAGTAAGTCTTATCGAGTGTAGGGAAGAATCCGGATCTGTTTAATGCCGTACCCTCACTCCAGAGTAGGCTGTTCCATAGTCACTAGTTTAGGGTGAAGTGATATCTTGGGACGCCCCACTCTACCAGGACCCCATAATCATAAAGCCTCAATTATTGTTCTCATTATCTCATTCAGGGTCAATCATACTAAACTCAAGGGTTGTTAATCCGGATCTTTATATTAATGCCGTAATACGCCCTTCCTCTTTCAAGTATCTCAGGGTTGTTAATCCGGATCTTTATATAAAATGCCGTAATACGCCCTTCCTCTTTCAAGTATCTCGGGGTTGTTAATCCGGATCTTTATATTAATGCCGTAATACGCCCTTCCTCTTTCAAGTCTCTTATCCTTATCTAAGGATCTTATCAGAAGAACAATAATCATAAGTGTAATTTCCCTAGGTATAACTTGGTTAGTTTCCGGGACTTTCTGATTATCCACTGCCGAGATATTTTCTAGGGTAATCCACTTATCTTA
>CAUDMG010002871.1:67500-77500 GCA_958450375.1 Homarus gammarus | reverse complement strand
GTGACAGCCTAAATAGAGGAAATTACCGTGAACTATTGCAGTGCTTTGCTGAAATCGACAGCGTGTTTGCTTCTAGACTTTCTACTAAAGAGGGGTCGAAACAGTTTTCAGGAGTCTCAAGCACAATACAAAATGATCTAATACAAGCGATTGGGAATGTAATAGCTGATGAAATTAGAAGCGAAGTTGATAAAGCTCCGTTTATGTCTGTACAAGCTGACGAGACGACAGACTGTGCGATGCATGCCCAACTGTCAATTATAATAAGATATGTGTATGAAGACAAAATATGTGAACGATTTCTTGGATTCTATGAAGTCAGTGATGATAAAAGTGCTACAAGACTGGTTGATGTGATCGCATCTGCGTTGAACTCCTTCAGTGACGCTAAAAATAAATTAGTGAGCCAAACTTACGACGGAGCAGCTGTAATGGCAGGAACACTAAACGGAGTGCAGAGCAAGCTAAAGGATAAAGGATTTAAACACGCGCACTTCATTCACTGCTATGCGCATAAACTTAACTTAGTCTTGAGTAAAAGTGCCGAGAAGTTGAGTAGAGTAAAAATGTTTTTTTCTCATTTACGCGCTTTTAGTAAATTTACGTCTTCCAGTACCAAACGGAAAAGCGTTTTCAGACAGTTTAATGTCAATATTCCATCACTGTGCGAAACAAGATGGTGCTATAGATCGAGAACCGTGTCATCCATAAAACTGATGCATGGAAACCTAAAAAGTGCCTTCACAAGTATTCTAGACACTAGTGAAAAGTGGGATGAAGATACACTTTGTCAAACAGACAATCTATTGGCAAAGTTGAATGATTTCACATTCATGTTCTTCATCAATTGCTTTCATAACATACTTTCACAGGCTGGAAAACTGTTTGATGTCCTACAGTGTAAGCAACTTGACATAAAGCGGGGTCAGAATAAAATAAATGACTTCATTCATTGTGTTGAAGGTTATCGTAACGACGAACATTACGAAAACATCCTGCAAGATACAGCTGCTGTCATTGAACAGGCAGATGAGTCCGAGCCTCCTCCCAGAAAAAGAGTCAGGGGTGCACAAGTTAATTACAAAACGACGTATTTTGAAATAATTGATAACATTCTAATGTCCTTGCGAGAGCGATTTGCTGGCATTCAGGAGTATGCATTTTTTGAATTACTAGACGTTAATAAGTTTGAAGAGCTTGCTAACTCATTTCCCATGCAACATATGGACTCTCTACAAAACAAATACCCCTGTATTTTTGACTGCAAGAGCTTAGTGAACGAGCTAAAATATATGTATATTGACAGTGACTTCAAAAAGTGCAAGTCAATCAACTCCATTTTAGAATTACTCTATAAATTGGAGTTGACTTCCGCTATGCCGGAATCCATTAAACTAATTCAGCTGCTGCTAACCATCCCCGTAACATCAGTCGCTAATGAGAGAAGTTTCTCAACGTTAGATAGAATCCGCTCATATCTGAGAAGCACAATGGCCCAAGAACGGCTATCTTCACTGGCTCGCATTTCCATCGAGAAAAGCCTCTTGAACGACTTGGACAACAAGAAGGAGCTGCACGACAGGATTTTACACGAGTTCGCCATCAAAACAAGACGACTGGACTTCATGTTTAAATAAAGTGAGTAATTTTTGCATCAAAACTATATTTTTTTGTCTTATTGCATGAGGCTAGAGGCGGTAATTTCAAATTGCAATTAAATGCCAGGTAGCGACGTGTCCTCCTAATATTACTTATCAAGTAATTATTAGATGTTTTAATTGCCTGTATGTAGCCTGGCGAATTGGCTAGGATTTAGCATACCTAGGTAACATTGGCTGACGTCGCGTTCCTGACCATATCACAAAAACTGGTTTTTAGAAAAAAACGGCTTTTTTTGTCTTATTGTAAAATTATCAGTGCCTATATAAATTTGTGGTGTGTATTACGTCTCTTAGCTTCATTTATACATGTATCTTATGCAAAATCTGTGATGAGCCCGAGTGATGCATATGACCTGGAGTCGCCCCTGATACATACATACATACATATATATCTCCTTTTGAACAACATATGCTGGTAATATTCACCATATTGTATGTAACTTGAAAAACAGAGTGCATATCAACTTACCTTGTACAATATCTTTAACCAGTGGTAAAAGTGTCTCCGGGGGGATGGACTGCATCGAGTTTGTGACAAGCTCGTAAAGGGTTAGAGGCTCTTTGGTGCCACCTTCATCAGCCTTACAACCATCTGACATCTTCATAGGAGTTAAATTATTCACCTGGTCAATCAACTGATGGATGGCACTCAGTTTACTAATACCATTCTCAATTCCTGCTTCCACTGCTTGTACCATTGTCTTTGCAATTCCTTTTCCCTAGTTAGAGTAAAATGGAATTTTTTTTAATAAATATTTTTTCCAATTGAACTTGCTTAAAAATAAAGTATTGTGTTCCAAACTGACCATGTTGTAATGCTATGTAATGTACTTTACTAAGTCACTTGCTCTCAATAAAACAAGGAGGTGATTTCGGTGATGTGAGTAAGGAACTGCATATGAGAACCTTATGATTAAAAGTGATGAGTAATCTATTCTTAAAAAAAAAAAAAAAAAAAAAAAAGGTACAAGTGTCTTCCCTTACTCAGATGGGAAAATGAAACATTACAGTATTAGGATGTATGACTGAATATATATACACAACTCAACAATACAGTATATGACAAAGCAGGTTAAAAATATATTATGTAAGAATTGCATTATTAGATGATCACAAAGCATAGAAAATACTGTATGTAACATACTATACTCTGATCACTCCAAGCTTACAACTTGGCCAAATCAAAGAAAGCTCCCCAGACAGGGTTAATGTGAGTAGGGGTGGGGTGGCAAAATTACAGCAAATGCTGCTCATTATTTATAACTTTTTCTTTTTAAAAGTGTATCAACACATTTTAGAATACAGTACAGGTACGTTCAATAACTAATGTGTGTTAGTGAAGATATGACTAAAAGTTTAATGTGCAACCATCAAAACCATTCCACAATACTTACTTCTAAAGCTACAGAAGCTTCATATCCAAGAGCATTATTCAAGAGAGAAAAATTTTCATCCCAAGTAAACCGCCTTGGCCTCTTATGTCCTACAGCCAAATCTCTTAGGTAACTAGTAAAACGCGTGCATTCTCTCATGGTACATTTGAGGACATTATCTAACTCAATCTGTGCTGCAGCATACCTCTCCTGCAAACCATTACCAGAGCAAATAGATTAAATATAAACTTAATAAATCCTCAACAATAATACAGAATTGTAATATACAGCAATTCTATACTATTTGAAATATATCTTAATTCATGACAATTTGGCTATTCCAAAATACAGTACAGGTACAGGCCTTGCGCACACATGCACGCACACAAAAGCTCCAGTATTTCCCATAATGAATAAAACTACTTATGATCATTATAATTTAAGTCAGGCACGGGCAACACGCAGCCCAATCCTTGTCTTTGTGTGGCCCGTGGAGCGATTGAGAAATTTTATTTCACGTGGCCTGCAGTTCAGGTAGATGCAGCCAGCTTATGATAAAGCAATATTTATTAAAAGATTAATCTTCCTACATAATTCATTACTGTTTCATCACCCAAGATTAACTACAGTAAATCCCCGTACAACGCCGCCCCGATTAACGTTGTTTCAGTACGTCGCTACTCTTTAGATACCAATAATTCAAATAACGTCCCAACGACTCAATTTAACGTCGCCAAGGACCACTTTTTACAGCGCATCACCTTCTCTTGCCACGCAACGCTCTCACGGGAGGAGGATGCAGCAGCCGAGTGTCAGTGACTTGCCACCACCCTCCTCCTCTGCTCCACTACACACCACACACTCGCTCCACCACCTCCGTCCATCAGTGAGTACAATACACACACACACACACACATATATATATATATATATATATATATATATATATATATATATATATATATATATATATATATATATATATATATATATATATATCTTGATAATATCACACGGGAAAAGGGAAACAACGGAGCACCTTAGCTTTCGTCTTTATTCAAGACATCTTCAGAGGCAACTGGATTACATGGACAGAGAGAGGCTTAAATATACAGGGTGACCTTAAAAACATGAAGTAAGGTCACAATGATGTCATCCACTAATCCCCACACCAACACACACGTAGAGGAACTTAAGAGAAGGGGGGTGACGTGACTAGTCCGGTCAGGTCAAAAATAAGAGACCCACTAAATAACTATCATACATCTAGATCAAAGGTTTTCAAAGCATTTCTAACCTTGGGCCACTGACAAATAAATTTATGTAACATATTTTCAGTTTTGAAATGACCATCACTAAGGTTTATTGATTTTAATTCCTTAATCAAACTAGCTTCAACCAGAAGTCCTTCTGTGACAAGATGATTTAAATACTTCTACGCTTTTTCCCAAGCAATGGGAGGATTATTATTCCTAACATGAACGAACAAGGCACTGCTTTCAGATGCTGTTCTGATATTGTACTTATGTTGTTTGATTCTGAGCAGCAGTGTTTTTCCTGTCTGTCCTACATAATTACAATTACATTTGCTACATGGAATACAATAAACACTTCCATTTCAAACTTGAGTTATTTCTTATTAACATATTGGTAATGGTCGAGTCATACTTCAAAACAACATTAATATTTAGTAGCTTGAGGGACCGAACTAACGGTATAAATTCATTACGATAGGACAAAGTCAAAATATTCTTAAGTGTAGGAATTTGCCTCGTTTGAGAGGAATGAATGGATTTTTTAGCCCTTTTAAAACAACGATCAACAAACACAGAAGGGAACCCGAGTTTCTGTGCAATGGAACGAATGTGTTTCAATTCATCGTCAATAAATTGAGTCACAAATACGCAGACATCTTAGAACATAGCAGAAAAAACTGACATTTTGGTAGACTCCAGGTGATTCGATAAAAAGTGTATATATATATATATATATATATATATATATATATATATATATATATATATATATATATATATATATATATATATATATATATATATATATATATATATATATATATATATAAATATATATATACAGTCAACCCTCACTTTACGCGGTCCCACATTCTGCGTTTCCACATTTAAACGGTGCCCTGCCAGAACCCAGGATGCTCACATTCCGCGGTGGGTGTACCCCTTTATACGGGTGAAGTACAATTTTTTTTTATTTAGCTCATAAAATTCATACAAATTATCCGGCCAGAATATAATTTACATTGCTGGAATTCTTACAATTTGATGATCATTTTGAATATAAACATCATAGATTTTGCATTAGACATACAAATTTTAGATATAATGTTTACTCTGAGTAAATATGTTATCTTTTGTGCAATATATATGACATCTATATTCAAAATGTTCCTGGTCTTACAAGGAATCCAGCAATGTCAATTATATTATCCTAACTTTAGTCTGATTTATTATTTATTACTAAAAAGGTAAACAGTCTGGTATTCCCACACATTCATCTGGTAGCGAGTGAGAGAGGGAGGGAGGGACCAGCGACCGACCACCTGGCATCACGATGTGGAGACTTTTTTTTTTTTATTAACTGAAGATATTTGTTTTAGCTCAAAAAATTCATACAAATTACCCAGCCAGAATATAATTTACATTGCTGGAATTCTTACAATTTGATGATCATTTTGAATATAAACATCATATATTTTGCATTAGACATACAAATTTTAGATATAATGTTTACTCTGAGTAAATATGTTATCTTTTGTGCAAAATATATGACATTTATATTCAAAATATTCCTGGCTTTACAAGGAATCCAGCAATGTCAATTATATTATCCTAACTTTAATCTGAGGTATTATTTAATACTAAATGTTAAAATCTAGATTTTTCACCCAACCTTTCTCTTGAAGGGAGGGTTGGGACTGACCGCGCGGTTGGAAGAGGGGGGGAGGCAAGGTGGGGTACTTTGATTGACAGATAGTGTCGTGAAGAATATTTTTTTTTTATTAACTAAAGATATTTGATTTAGCTCATAAAATTCATACAAATTACCCGGCCAGAATATAATTTACATTGCTGGAATTCTTAAAATTTGATGATCATTTTGAATATAAACATCATAGATTTTGCATTAGACATACAAATTTTAGATATAATGTTTACTCTGAGTAAATATGTTATCTTTTGTGCAAAATATATGACATTTGTATTCAAAATATTACTGGTCTTACAAGGAATCCAGCAATGTCAATTATATTATCCTAACTTTAGTTTGAGGTATTATTTATTACTATACCTGGTTTTCCCCAAAAAATTTCTCAGAGAGGGAAGAGCCGGGGAGTGTAGTGTGAGAAGAGGGGGAGGGAGTTGAGTCCATTATTTGAATGGACATTAACTTGGCGACTGTATTTCTCTATTTCTCTTAAGTATTTATTGTGTGCATGTACCATCATAAAATTAAGATGTTATTTTTACTAGAACATAGGTATTGTGTTGGAAAAGGTGGAGTTTGGGGGTCAGCTGGTCTCTATTTCATTTAATCCCATATGTTATGTTATGTTATTCACTTTACGCCGTACGCTGTGGGTTACATTAACCGCGTAAAGTGAGGGTTGACTGTATATATATATATATATATATATATATATATATATATATATATATATATATATATATATATATATATATATATATATACAGTGACCCCTCGTTTAACGAACACCTCGGTTAACGTAATTTCGATTAACGAACTGCCTTCCATAAGGATCTTCAATTCGGTTAACGAAGTTCTTACGAACCGACCTCAACATGTTTTCGCTTGCACTGACCGGGCAACCAGCTTTAGTATCAGTCCGCCAATACATTAATCGGTTCTAGGGCTTAAATTCCTTACTATTTTAGTAAATATCAAGAAGTTTATACTATTCAATAATTTTAAAAGTTTAATATTCAATTTTAGTAAATATCAAGAAGTTTATACTATTCAATAATTTTAAAAGTTTAATATTCAATTTTTTAGTCATTTTAACAATTATTGAACATAATTGAAGGTAAAGTGACTAGTTTAATCGGCGGCATCCAGCCTCTTAACACAGCAAACAGGAGTTAGTCTCTCTCTGTTTTCACTGGAGGTAACATCTTGCTTGAGACTCTCTTCAACTAAACGCTTTTTTCTGTATTTCCAAGCAAATTATTGGTCATTTTGAAATATATTTTACATATTAACAATATATAATGCATTGCAGTGTTGATTTAAAGAAAATAATCTTGAATTACACCAGAGAGCTAAAATTTTATGGGTGAAATGGCGCCATGGGGTGACTTCTCTTCCACCCCAATGCCTTCTCTTCTTCCTTCTCCTCCACCCCCATTCTAAATCCCATCATCATCCAGGAGCCTTCTACATACACACCTCAAAGTAAGTGAACTTTTCTACCATTTTTGTTGAATTCAGGAAATTTTCGGTGAGCTGGAACTAATTACCCAAAAACCCATTGAAACAATGGTTTCGGTTAACAAACTTTTCGGTTAACGAACGACCTTCTGGAACGGATTGAGTTCGTTAACGGAAGGGTCACTGTATATTATATATACAGTAATACCCCGCTTTCGCTTAGCGCGATTTCAAATAAAACGCGGTGCCTCGCCAGAGCCGAACTTTCACTTAACGCAGGTTTTTTCCACGTATATGCGCAGTGTCCGGCTCGAGAGCTATTTTTAGATTCGCCCCACCCCCCACCCTGCCTGCCTGCCTGTTTTAGCTCATAAAATTCATACAAATTACCCGGCCAAAATATAATTTACGTTGCTGGAATTCTTACAATATGATGATCATTTTGAATATAAGCATCATAGATTTTGCATTAGACATACAAATTTTAGATATAATGTTTACTCTGAGTAAATATGATATTTTTTGTGCAAAATATATGACATTTGCATTCAAAATATTCCTGGTCTTACAAGGAATCCAGCAATGTCAATTATATTATCCTAACTTTAGTTTGAGGTATTATTTATTACTAAAAAGGTAAATATTCTGGTTTTCCCACACATCTGGTAGGGAGGGACCGACCGACCATCTGTTACCGTGTGAAGAATATTTTTATTTTTTTTTATTAACTGAAGATATTTGTTTTAGCTCATAAAATTCATACAAATTACCCGGTCAGAATATAGTTTACATTGCTGGAATTCTTATAATTTGATGATCATTTTGAATATAAACATCATAGATTTTGCATTACACACACAAATTTTAGATGTTATGTTTACTCTGAGTAAATATGTTATCTTTTGTGCAGAATATATGACGTTTATATTCAAAATATTCCTGGTCTTACAAGGAATCCAGCAATGTCAATTATATTATCCTAACTTTAATCTGAGGTATTATTTAATACTAAATGTTAAAATTTAGTTTTTTCACCCAACATCTCTTGAAGGGAGGATTGGTGGGGGGTGCGGGGGAGGGTTGGGACGGACTGCACGGTTGGAAGAGGGGAGGAGGCATGGTGGGGTACTTTGATTGACAGATAGTGTCGTGAAGAATATTATTTTTTTTTTATTAACTGAAGATATTTGTTTTAGCTCACAAAATTCATACAAATTACCCGGCCAGAATATAATTTACATTGCTGGAATTCTTACAATTTGGTGATCATTTTGAATATAAACATCATAGATTTTGCATTAGGCATACAAATTTTAGATATAACGTTTACTCTGAGTAAATATGTTATCTTTTGTGCAAAATATATGACATTTATATTCAAAATATTCCTGGTCTTACAAGGAATCCAGCAATGTCAATTGTATTATCTTAACTTTAGTTTGAGGTATTGCTTATTAAAATTTAGTGGTTTCCCCCCAAAATTTCTCAGAGGGAAGAGCCAGCAGTGTAGTGTGAGAAGAGGGAAAGGGAGTCGAGTCCATTATTTGAATGGACATTAACTTGGCGACTTTATTTCTCTATTTCTCTTAAGTATTAATTGTGTGCATGTACCATCATAAAATTAAGATGTTATTTTGACTAGAATATAGGTACTGTGTCGGAAAAAGTGGAGTTTGGGGGTCAGGCCAGTTTCAATTGGAATTAATCCCATATGTTCTTTTGTTCACTTAACACGGTACCCTGTGGGTTTTATTGATTGCGTTAAGCTGGGTACTATTGTATGTATGTATGTATGTATGTATTGTATATATATGTATATATATATATATGCAAGTAAATCACTGTAGGTGCGCGTGATCTAGGTATATGCTGATAACCACCAGGAAAGAAGAAAACACGAAGTTCCCAAGCGCTTTCGTGTAATTCACATCTTCACATCTAGTCTGTACTCACCCCTGAAGATGTGAATTACACGAAAGCGCTTGGGAACTTCGTGTTTTCTTCTTTCCTGGTGGTTATCAGCATATATATATATATATATATATATATATATATATATATATATATATATATATATATATATATATATATATATATATATATATATATATATATATAAAGTGATACTCCACGAAACAACTTTCGCTTTTCGGATACGGGATCATCAACCTGTACTTAAAAATTTATTATGATGGATTTATTTCATAAATGGGAAGAAGACTCATTGTAAACTGTAAGGTGGATGTGATGATAAACTGTTTCACTGTCCATGCTAATACAATATTAACATTACTTTTGGGTTACGTAGGATATAAATTTTGGTGGGTTGGCCCGCAGAAAAATACCTAAATAGTAATGCAGCCTATGACTGAGGAAAGGTTGCCCGTGCCTGATTTAAGTAATAAAACTGAAAATTTTCTTAATACATTAGTTTCTTACCTTCCAATCCACATACTTAATAAATATTTTGGTATAGCATATAGCGGGCTGGTCCCTATCCTCAATAATATTCTCTTTCTTCAAATGTAGCAACAAAATCTG
>CAUDMG010002871.1:20000-60000 GCA_958450375.1 Homarus gammarus | reverse complement strand
CATCGTGACCTACGGCGGTGTGTCATCCCGTCTTCAGATATTGCCCGACACCGGCGCTGATGCTACAGTCATCGGTCCCCAGCATTTGCAATGCTTGGGGCTCTCTCCAAGTAATCTAGGACCACCCCCCAAGGATCTCCGCTTTACGGCAGATGGTTCACAGATGACCCCGGCCCTAGGTTCACTCCAAGCACAAGTCACCTTTGGCAACAGGTCGTGTCAAGCCTGGATTGATGTGCATAACGGTGTCCCGGCTCCTTTGCTGTCCTACAGACATTGTCAAGAGTTGGCCATCATCTCCCAGGACTTCCCCAAACCTATTCTCGAGATAAAACACGCCAACAGGGTGCAAGAAGGGAGCAGCAACGACCCAGCTGCCGCCCTACCCCTGCCTCTTGCCAGTGACACCTCTCCTTTGGATGCTCGGAAGTACTTCCTGAAGGAATTCAGCGACGTTCTGGTGACCAAGTCCGCTCTGGAATCCAAGCCTCTCAAGAAGATGGTAGGTCCCCCCATGAGGATCCACCTGAGGGACGACGCGAAGCCCTTCGCTATTTACACCCCTCGACTGGTCCCCCTGGCCTTCTGCGAGGCAGTCAAAAACGAGCTGGACTCCATGGTCGCCCAAGAAATTATTGCACCAGCCGGTGATGACCCGTCTCCATGGTGTCACCCTATGGTAGTCGTCGCAAAACCCAAAGGTGGTGTTCGGATCACCACTGACCTCTCCAAGCTCAACAGCCAGGTGTCTTGTCCTGCGCATCCTTCTCCCACGCCCTTTGCAGCTATATGCAGTGTGAACCCGAAGGCACGCTTCTTCACGACGATGGACGCCCTGTGTGGATACTGGCAGATAGAGCTTGCCGAAGAAAACCAACCACTCAACTTTCATCACCCCGCATGGACGTTACAGTTATTGCCGTGGCCCCATGGGATTTACCGCTACAGGAGACGCTTTCTGTTTTCGAGGTGATATGGCTCTACAAGGTTTGGCGAACTGTGTGAAAGTGGTCGACGACATACTCGTGTACAACGCGGATTATATGGATCACCTCTGCCGTATCTATGAGGTACTCAACAGGTGCCGGAAGCACGGCATTACCCTAAATGTTGACAAGTTTGTTCTGGCCAGCTCTTCAGTTGACTTTTGTGGGTACACCCTCTCAGGGAATGGTATCGCAGCTGACCCGGAAAAGGTCCGCGCTGTATGATATGGACACAAGGTAGTACCTTAAGCTGTGTATTATTATAATACTCTTATTAATTATGTATAGTAAAGTATTACAGAACATGTATTAATCCTAAGTAATATTTCCATTTATTGTGCACCATGTTATGTATATAAATTATCATATTTACATTGTATGTATTCAGCTTGTGAATGCTGGCATCTGTACAGGCCAGCACGCAGTAATAGATAGATAGATAAGACAGAGTCCTTGTGGTGTGGACGCGAGCTTCTGGGTCCCCCGTGTATATATCTCCCATACGAGAATAGGACCTACTTTTAAGATAACAAGTGTTTGTGTATACCTTCAGTAGTATAGAACATTTTGTGGGTATCAAGACGAACATCAGATGGCGCAGTGATTACTTCTCAGTGAGATACAGTGGACCAAGCCTTCCCGCCCAGACTCTGTTAATGGCGTCTCGTCTTCAGCTTCATCTACAGCAAGACTATTACAAGCCTCTAGACTTACAGTGTTGTGAAGTGCTATGCTGTGTACAGTGCTGTGCTGTGAAGTGAAGTGTTTTGTGAAGTGCTGTGTTGTGTATTTTAATCATAATTGTCAGTGCAAGTTGCGGTCAGATGACTAAGGGAGCGGCCCGACAGTACGTGCTCTCCCGTCTCTGGTCTGAGGGTGACTGAGGAACCAGCGCTCGACGCTGCCCATCCGCCCTTACGTCTGGCAGCGCGCCAAGCCTCCCCTCCCGCGAGGCACACACACACGCATTCACCTTATATTAAATTCTTGTGACTTACTGTAGACTTCTGTAATTCTGTGCATAGATTACGAGGGGCTAACCCGGTCTTTTGCACAGATAGAGTACAGAAGCAGTTGGTATGTCTCACAGGGATTAAAATGATACCCTGGACGATGGGGGTTACGAGTTTTAGTGTGGGAGACCTCTCCCCACCCACGCTCCCCACACTGACAACGCCCAGTCACCCACGGAATCTCGTCGCGAGCAAGCTCTCCTGCGATGCATGCGTCCACAGATCTCCTTCAACTGATTAAGTGGATGGAAACTTCTCGACGCCAGGACGATATTGCAAGGAGAAATGAGGAAGAAATTCGGTACAAAGAGTCTGAAAGACGACGCCACAAAGAGGAACAAACACGCAGAGAACTCGAAGACATACGTAGAAGTGAGGATGACCTGAGAAGAAGGGAAAATCAAGCCAGATTTGAAGTCTTGATTTCTCTGTTAGCCTCCCCACAGCGATCTACCGTACAAGATTCGTCTGCTACTACAAACGTTGATGCGACTAGAGGTACTGGTACCTCATTTTCCAGAGTCGAGTCAACAATCCCTCAAAAGGCTGCAGTACACATGCCTCCCTCTCTGATGTCTGACGCTTCTTATCAGATGTTTCGGGAATGGCGTCGACGTTGGCAAGACTACGCAACAATGGTTGGCTTGTCAAGTTTATCACAGCCGAAACAGATGATACAGCTTCGTATGTGCTTGTCCTTAGAGACACAACATACTCTCGAGCACACACTTCAAGTGCCTCCTACGACATCTCTGACGGTAGAGGCCGTGCTCGACAAGTTGCAGGAACACGTCAAGGGACAACGCAACGAAGCACTCAGAAGAGAACTCCTCCAATGTAAGCAGCTTGATGGAGAATCTTTTGACGCATTTTTTGTAAGGCTCAAAAGGTGTTCAGAGGAAGTTGATGTTTGTCCTGGGCATTCTCAAGTCTGTGAAGAGACACAACTCAAGACAATCATTTTAACGTGTGTCCAAGATGAAGAGCTAGTTCAGCATCTCATTTCCCTCGACCCCACTTCCTCCCTTCAAGATGTCGCTACAAAATGTCGAGCGTACTAGGCCACCAGGTGTGCGACTTCAGCTTGACGCTCACAACCTGACCAGGTGAGGGCAATGTCTTCCTACAGAAAGGGTAAGAAGCAGCAAGGTAACCCCACCCCTCACCCTACAGCTACACCTTCAGCAGCAGCTTTGTGTAACAGCTGCGCGAGACAGCATGATGCCTCCCAGTGCCCAGCTGCTCAAAGCGTGTGCAGAAGTTGCGACCGCCAGGGTCACTGGGCTTACAGTCAAGTGCCCTGCTAGCAAAGTTCAGTGCAAACTTTGTGGTCGTGTGGGCCATTATGACAAATGTTGTCGTAAGAAGACACATAAAGGACACCACCTAGGATCCAAGAAGACATCCTCAGGTAGTGCTGGCGCGCCCCCTCCTTCTGGCAAGCATCAAGACGCTGTGTCCAGTCGTTCCTGCCGTCGTGTACATTATTCCACAGACACGACGCCCCAGCACATTAGTGTCGTCATTTCTTACGGTAACTCGTCATACAGTCTTCAGATGTTACCTGACACCGGTGCTGACGTCTCAGTAATTGGTCCACAACACTTAGCAAGTTTGGGAATACCCCAGAGCAACCTACAGCCCCCTCCTCAGACAACGAAACTGACAGCTGATGGTTCCAAGATGGCTCCAGCTTTGGGATCTTTCTGGGCTACCCTTACCTTTGGTAAGCAGTCTTGCTCGGCCCGGATTGATGTTCATGATGGTATCCCGACTCCGCTTTTATCATATGGCCATTGTCAAGAGTTGGCCATTATTTCCAAGGAATTCCCTAAACCTATTTTAAAGGTCACCCATGTCAACAGGTTGAAGGAATTCCCTATCTCTACTAACACGTCCCCTTCTGATGCAAGAGCTTACCTTCTCAAGGAGTTTGCTGACGTGTTGGTTACAAAGAAATCTTTAGGATCCACACCACTCAAGCCGATGGTGGGTTCACCTATGAAGATTCATCTTAAGGATGGTGCTACACCTTTTGCCATCCTCACCCCTCGTTTGATTCCTCACGCCTACAAGGAGCTAGTTAGACAAGAGCTTGACTCCATGGTTGCTCAGGGAATCATCAAGCCGGCCGGAGACGAACCTTCACCTTGGTGCCACCCTCTCGTCCCCGTCGCCAAACCTCGTGGTGGAGTACGGATCACCACCGATCTGTCAAAACTTAACCAGCAAATTTCCCGTCCAGCCCACCCTTCACCCACACCCTTCGCAGCTGTTCGAAATGTGGACCCGAAGGCGAAGTTTTTTACAACGATGGACGCCTTATGTGGTTATTGGCAGATCGAGTTGGCCGAAGAAGACCAGCATTTGACTACATTCATCACACCATATGGGAGATATCAGTATTGCAGAGGCCCCATGGGATTTGCCGCTACGGGTGATGCATTCTGTCAACGTGGTGACGCGGCCCTTCAAGGAGTCACGAATTGTGTCAAGGTGGTTGATGATATCTTACTCCATGACGAAGACTACTGTGCCCACCTCTCCCGAATATATGAAGTTCTCACCAGATGTCGAAAGTACGGGATTACCCTCAACGCTGACAAGTTTGTAGTCGCCGCACCATCAGTGAACTTCTGTGGGTACGCTCTCTCAGCATCAGCTATCGCAGCTGACCCGGAGAAGTTAAGTGGAATCAGGGATTTTCCAACCCCTGCCAACCTGACAGACCTCCGTTCTTTTTTGGGTCGGGTCAATCAGCTGGCTGAATTTACACCTGACATCTCCGCCGCAGCCCAGCCGTTACACCCCCTGCTGAGCCCCAGGAGGACATTCCTATGGACCCCAGATCATCAAGAGGCCTTCCAGCGAGTCAAGCAGGCTCTCTTGAGTCCACCTGTCCTCGCCTGTTACGACCCAGCCCTACCCACCGTCCTCCAGACTCTACGGCGTTGGTTACGCCCTTCTGCAGGACCATGGCGGTGGACAACTCCGCTTAATTCAGTGTGGATCCCGGTTCCTGACCGACGCTGAGAACCCGATATGCCACGATTGAGCTGGAGTTGTTGGCTGTTGTCTGGGCGATGGCGAAGTGCCGCTTCTACCTGATAGGACTTCAGCACTTCACCCTCTTCACGGATCATCGCCCTCTTATACCTATAATCAATCACTACTCTTTGGATGCAGTAGAGAATCCTCGCCTTCAACGTCTGAAAGCGAAGCTCTCGCCTTACCTCTTCACGGCTGTGTGGCGTGCGGGTAAGCTGTTGTGCATCCCGGATGCCCTGTCCTGCGCCCGTCAGTCGCCCCACCCCAGAGGACGAGATGTTGTGTTCTACAGCTGCTGCATCCCTCAAGTCAGTAGTTTCATTGAAGGCCGTCTTCACATCAGAAGAGTCTACAGCACCGGATGCAGATAAGACCCTTGAAGATCTCCGCACCGCAGCCCCGGCCGACCCTTCCTACATCCGGCTCGTCGACTGTGTCTCAGGGATTTCCATCTAACCGATAATACCTTCATGAATCGCTACTCCCGTACTGGAAAATACGCGAGGACCTCTATTGTGACGGAGACCTCGTCTTGTATGGTCCACGAGTAGTTATTCCTGCTGCCCTACGCCGCCGTACCTTGACCCGCCTTCACGACAGCCATCGAGGAGTGGAGGCCACCAAGAGACAGGCGAAGCAGACTGTATTTTGGCCCGGAATCGATGCGGACACTGCAAGTACCGTCCGTGCCTGTGAACCATGCCAGATTCTGCAACCTAGCCAGCAACAGGAACCTTTAATGTGCGACAACAACCCCTCAAGACCCTTCGAGTCTGTGTCGGCTGATTTCTTTGCAGTTGCAGGGAAGTCCTTCCTCGTCATTGCCAACCGACTGTCTGGATGGCCTGTTGTCGTCCCCTGTGGTAGTGATACAACGGCTACTGCTACCATCCGGAACTTCAGGCATTACTTCAGAGAAGTTGGTGTTCCCCTCCGCCTCAGGACTGATGGAGGACCCCAGTTCACCAGCCACGAGTTCCGGGACTTCATGGACCGTTGGGGAGTCAGTCATGTCGTGACCTCGCCCCACTACCCCCAGGCGAATGGACACGCTGAAGCCACAGTCAAGACTGTGAAACACCTGATCCTTAAGGTGTCACCCTCAGGAAATATCGACTGCGAGGACTTCGATCGAGGTTTGTTGGAGTTACGCAACACCCCGAACTTCACCGGACGCTCCCCAGCCCAGGTTCTATACGGACATCCTCTCAGGTCTTGTGTTCCTGCCCACCCGAAGTCTTTTTCTCAAGAGTGGCAGGCCAAGACTGAGGAATGTGACCGCCGTGCAGCAGAACGAGCCGCAGATGTTGCTGCTCGGTACGACTGTCATGCCCGCCCCCTTCCCAGGTTGAGTATCGGCCAGCAGATCAGGATTCAAGATCCGGTATCTCACCGCTGGGAAAAGGTTGGGGTTGTTATGGGTATTGGCCGATCCAGGGACTACCAAGTGCGTCTTCCTAGTGGTAGAGTATGGTGGAGGAACCGTCGTTTCCTCCGACCTGTGGAGCTACCTAGTGTTGACCCTTCCCCAGTTGAGTCCCCTAATGTTGATGTCTCTAAAGTAAATCCATCCCCACCTTGTGTTTCTGCCCCAGTACTCCGCAGGTCCGAGCGACTCAAAAACAAAAGGTCCGCTCAAGATGAAACTATGAGCGTATAGGGGGGAGGGAGGTGTATAATATGGACACAAAGCAGTACCTTAAGCTGTGTATTATTATATTACTCTTATTAATTATGTACAGGTAGTCGTCGACTTACGACCTAGATTGGTTACGGCCGACCGGTCGTAAGTTGATCTGGTCGTAAGTCGGCCTATGTTATAATTACCTTACGTATATTATACTGTAATGTGTAATGATAATATAATCATCTTTAAGTCATATTTTATCAACATTTTCTTTGTTCATTATTGTTACGGTCGTCAGGTTTAAGTAAATCACTGCATACTACAGTACAATTGGTTTATTATTTACACTGGGGCTGGGGCCAAAACTGTCGTACCGCCGGTCGTAAAGTCGAACAGACGTAAGTCGCATAGGTCGTAAGTCGACGACTACCTGTATAGTAAAGTATTACAGAACATGTATTAATCCTATGTAATATTTCCATTTATTGTGCACCATGTTATGTATAAAAATTATCATATTTACATTGTATGTATTCAGCTTGTGAATGCTGGCATCTGTACAGGCCAGCGCGCAGAAATACATAGATAGATAGAGAGTGAAGACAGAGTCCTTGTGGTGCGGACGCGAGCTTCTGGGTCCCCCGTGTATATATCTTCCGTACGAGAATAGAACCTACTTTTAAGATAACAAGTGTTTGTGTATAACCTTCAGTAGTGTAGAACATTTTGTGGGTATCAAAACGAACATCAGACGCGCCATCACGGATTTTCCCACCCCTGCTAACCTCACCAACTTGAGGTCCTTCATCGGTCTCGTCAACCAGTTAGCAGAGTTTTCGTCGGACATCTCCGCAGCTGCCCAACCACTTCGCCCCCTGATGAGCCCCAAGAGGACATTCCTGTGGACCCCCGACCACGACAAGGCCTTCCAGCAAGTGAAACAGGCCCTGTCTCGTCCACCTGTCCTCGCCACGTTTGACCTAGCCTTGCCGACAGTTCTGCAGACAGATGCCTCACGCTTGTATGGCATGGGATACGCCCTACTGCAGGATCATGATGGAGGGCAGTTCCAGCTTGTCCAGTGTGGCTCGCGTTTCCTCTGACACCGAGACGCGCTACGCCACTATTGAGTTGGAGCTGTTGGCTGTGGTTTGGGCGATGTCCAAGTGCAGGTTTTATCTTATAGGCCTGCAACACTTTCACCTTGTGACCGACCATCGCCCACTTGTCCCGATCCTCAACCACTACAAACTGGACGCCATTGAGAACCCCTGCCTCCAGCGTCTAAAAGAGAAGCTCTCGGTGTACATCTTCACAGCAGTGTGGTGTGCTGGTAAGGAGCTCTGCATTCCTGATGCCTTATCCCGCTCTCCTGTCAGCCACCCTACTCCAGAAGACCATGTGCTCGACGTCGATCTCGCTCTTTCCGTCAGGACTGTGGTCACTCTACACGCCGTCCAATCCCTTCGATCGGACCTGTCACCAAATGACGACAAGGCAATGGAGGACCTTCAAACAGCGGCCCGAGATGACCCTTCCTACGTCCGACTCGTCGAGTGTGTGAGGAATGGATTTCCTAGCAACCGCTACGATCTTCACAACACCCTGCTCCCGTATTGGAAACTCCGCGATGAACTCTACTGCGAAGGAGACCTTGTTCTGTACAGAGCACGTGTAGTTGTCCCTGCTGCATCACGTCCCCACGTCTTGGCTCGCCTTCACGACAGTCACCGCGGAGCTGAAGCCACCAAACGACGTGCACGACAGACTGTGATCTGGCCCGGCATCAACTCCGACATCTCCAATGTTGTCCGTGCGTGTGAGCCCTGCCAAGTATTACAACCCAGCCAGTAGCAGGAACCCTTCATGAGTGACAACAACCCCACCCGCCCCTTTGAGTCTGTGTCGGCCGACTTTTTCTCTGTGTCAGGAAAGTCCTTCCTTGTTATCATCGACCGTCTCTCTGGTTGGCCGGTTGTCATCAAGTGCGGTAATGACACGTCTGCCGCCACCATCAGCAAGTTCCGCCACTACTTCCATGACGTGGGCGTTCCTGTACGCCTGCAAACCGACGGAGGGCCTCAGTTCACAAGCCGGGACTTTGCTGTGTTCCTTGACCGATGGGGAGTCCGGCATGTGTTGTCATCGCCCCATTACCCGCAGTCCAACGGCCACGCTGAGGCTGCTGTCAAATCCTTGAAGCACCTCATCCTTAAGGTGGCCCCTTCTGGGAACATTGACTGCGAGGCCTTTGACCAGGGTCTTCTTGAACTCCGCAACACACCTAACTACACCGGACGCTCCCCTGCCCAGGTTTTGTATGGACGCCCCCTTCGTTCTTGTGTCCCTGCTCACCCTCAATCCTTCTCCAAGGAGTGGCAGGCCAAGACAGAGGATTGTGATCGCCGAGCCGCCAAACGTGTTCAAGACGTCGTCGCCCACTACAACGACCACGCCCGTTCTCTCCCCAGGTTGAGTGTCGGCACCCAAGTCCGTGTTCAGGACCCGACCTCCCTACGTTGGGACAAAGTAGGCGTAGTCATGGGTCTCGGTAGGTCACGGGACTACCAGGTGCGATTACCCAGTGGTCGTGTGTGGTGGAGGAACCGCCGTTTTCTCCGCCCCGTAACAACGCCTTCTGCTGACCCCGCCACCAGTGTTGAGTCCCATACCCTTCCCAGTGATCAAGTCCCTCGACGCTGAGAACGGGTCCAAAAGAAAAGGTCCGCTCAAGACTTTGCTATGAGCGTGTAGGGGGGAGGGAGGTGTATGTATATTATGTATGCTGTATTATATATTACAATGGTCAACATAAAAAAAAAAATTCTCATGGTTCTGGATCAAAACAGTCTGATTCTAGTGTAATTGTATGTGCTGAACTCAATTATGACATTCGTATAGCTATACCAGGCTCAGTTTTCCAGAACCAGCATATCTATATATTTAGTGTACCATGCTATTCATACAGTAATTTATATGCTCATTGGCTCCACTTATGCAATTATTTTGTCCTGATTTGTGCTTTTTTGTTTGTTTCAGTTTGCTGATTCATGATATTGCATATCTACACCTGCATGATTTGTAATTACTCTGAAATTAACAAAACATGGAACGTCGCAAGTGTGTGAACGGTGCTGACAGTTTTTGCTACACATGTGGTGCCTTCACTCCTGGTAGCCTCAAGAAACCAATCACAAAAGCTGTTCGACTGAACTACAAAAGTTACTTCAAATGTCATTTGGGTGACCAAGACAAGAAATGGGCACCTCATGTAGCCTGTAAGTCTTGTGTTCACCACCTGAGCGAGTGGATGTGTGGTAAACGAAGTTCAGGAATGCCGTTTGCTGTACCAATGATATGGCGTGAACCTAAAGACCACAGTAGTGACTGCTACTTCTGTCTCACAAATATTAAGGGAAAAAAAATCAAGACACGAGGCAAGGTACAGTACCCCAATATTGCTTCTGCAATCCGACCAGTACCGCACAGTGCTGAACTTCCAGTCCCAAATCCACCGACTGAACAAGAATTGAGTGATTCCGATTCTACCTCTACCTCAATGGAAAACGACTACCAGGATGACTCTGAAAATACCAGGCCTAAACTATTTACTCAAGAAGAGCTTCATGATCTCATCAGGGACCTAAACTTGTCAAAAGAAAAGGCTGAAGTTTTGGGATCCAGACTAAAGCAGCGTAACCTGCTATTAGATGGAGTGCATATCACTACAGCGTGTTACCAACATAGACAGCTGTCTGCATTTTTCAAGATGGCAAACAACCTTTGTTATTGCGAAGACGCAGTATCTCTCATGCAACAACTCTGCAGGTCTGAAACATACAAGACAGAGGATTGGAGGCTGTTTATAGACTCAGGAAAAGACTCTCTGAAAGCTGTTCTTTTACACAATGGCAATCGGCTTCCATCTGTCCCAATAGCACACGCAACAAAAATGACAGAGCTATGAAACAATGAAAATTCTGTTGGCCGCTATAGAGTATGAGAAACACCAGTGGAAGATATGTGGCGATCTCAAAGTCATCAGTTTACTACTGGGCCTTCAGAGTGGCTACACAAAGCACATGTGCTGTTTGTGCTTGTGGAACAGCAGAGCTGATGCAGAGCACTATGTGAGAAAGGATTGGCCAACAAGACCAAGAGATGCGCCTGGAAGGTTTAACTGTGCTCACAATCCGCTTGTAGATCCAGAAAAGATATTTTTGCCTCCACTGCATCTAAAGCTCGGTTTGGCTAAAAATTTCATCAAAGCTATGGATCAATTCGGTGCTGGGACTCTATACTTATCTCAGAAACTAGGTGGTGTGGTTTCCGAAGCCAAGTTGAAAGCAGGTGTCTTGAATGGACCACAAATTCGTATACTAGTTAATGATAGCGAATTCACCAAAACATTGAACCCACTGGAGAAAAAAGCATGGGAATCATTTGTCAATGTGTCAAAGAATTTTCTTGGAAACTATCGTGCTGACAACTACAAAGAAATCGTAACAACCATGCTTCAGAATTATCATGCATTGGGAGCAAGGATGTCCTTGAAATTGCATTTTTTCCACTCTCATATTGAATTTTTCCCAGGTAACCTTGGAGACGTTAGTGATGAACACGGCGAAAGATTTCATCAAGATATCGCCATAATGGAGAGCAGATATCAGGGACAATTCAGTCCTAACATGATGGGCGACTATTGCTGGACACTGCAACGAGAAGAGAGCAAGCTGTACAAGAGAAAGAGTAAAGTTCAGAAGCACTTTTAGAACTTCATATTTTGTCATTATAAAGGATTTGAACTTATGTTTTTTGGTACAATTTTTTATGAGCTTATCTGTGATAGGTTTAAAATTGTATCTTGCATGACGCGATAATGTTACTCTATTTACTATTTTTTTTTATTCTTTAAGAAAGTAGGTCTGATGGTAGAATGAAACATCCAATTAATATTCATTAATATGAAATTAGTCATGAAAGCAGAGTCACACGAGATAATCTCATCTTTTGCACGACACGTGATAGAATATTAAATATTTGTACCTATTGATTTTTTTTATAAAACCTGGTCTGATAGAACAAAACAAATATCAGATTCGAATTCAGCAATATGAAATTAGTTGTGTAAGCATGATCTCATATGTGAACCATTTTGGCTGTTGACCAGTGTTATGTATGTATATTATGTATGTGCTCCATTTATATATATTATTTATTCAGCCTAGCAAGCAGCGTGAGGCAATTTAATTACCATGTCCCACATGCTTAATTAATGTGCCTGGCGACATATGGAAACTGTTAGTGATCACTTGCCATAAGTCGCCTATAGAGCAGTTGACCAGCAGACAGGTTGAGGAGCGCTACTCCCCTTGTGTACATATCTCTTACCCAGTAAATCGAACCTACAAAACTATACAGGTGTTTGTGTTCGCTCCTGTATATTGAACTTATTACCCAGAACACGAACAGTGAAAGTAATAAATAATGAGGAATGGATACAGTACAGTGAAAGTAATAAATAATGAGGAATGGATACAGCACAGTGAAAGTAATAAATAATGAGGAATGGATACAGTACAGTGAAAGTAATAAATAATGAGGATTGGATACAGTACAGTGAAAGTAATAAATAATGAGGAATGGATACAGCACAGTGAAAGTAATAAATAATGAGGAATGGATACAGCACAGTGAAAGTAATAAATAATGACGAATGGATACAGTACAGTGAAAGTAATAAATAATGAGAAATGGATACAGTACAGTGAAAGTAATAAATAATGAGAAATGGATACAGTACAGTGAAAGTAATAAATATTGAGGAATGGATAGTGTGACTGAGCACTTATCTTTAATGTAGTCAGCTGAATGCACATGGGGCCCCCATAATTTTATAATTATACATGGAGACTACATTAACTGGAAACGTTTCGGGACAGAAAATGCGTGAGTCATTTGAGAGGGGGGGGGGGGGGGAAGTCAACTGCGGCGGTCCTAAGTCCCGACGGTCATAAGTCGAAGCAGTCGTAAGTCGGGGTCTAGCTGTATATATATATACAGTGTGTGTGTGTGTGTGTGTTTGTAGGGGCAGATCCAAGGGGGTGTCCTGAAGGTCTGGATCCCTCCCCTTTCGTCAGAAAATTGCAATATATATACAGGTATAAAACTTAGCATAAGTACACATGTCCAACCTGTACATAAAAGGGGAGTGATTGAAGACTAACTGTAACTGTCAAACAGATGCATGGCGTGATGGCCATGCCCCTAAAAACTGGTGCCATAATGAAAGTTGCTTTGTAAATGGCAACAAGCTAAAAACTATACTGTACCTGACTTGTATTATTAACTATTAGCTAAAGTGTAAATTTATGAACTAACTTACCTTAGCATTCAGGATATCAAAGTCTTCACCAAAGCTGTCAGCAATAATTTCTTTTTCATCCTTCACCTGCTTAAATGAGATTACACATATTAAATAAATTATGAAATACAAAGCTTAAATATAATCAAATATAAAAATCTCACTTAAAACAATGAAGCTTCTACAGCAATTAATTTATGGGCTAATCCAGGATTTTATGAGGGGCGGGGGTGGGGCGGGGGCAAAAACTTTGGCTAGGAAATAAGTGTTGTAATTTATGTAAATACAGTACAGTAGTGTACTATTTACAAGTAATAAAACTAAAGCATTTAAGGCAGTTGTTAATTAACTATACTGTACATGACTTCTACAGACTGACAATACAAAATATCATGGCATTATAGACATATATAAAATGTCACCTACAAAAAGAAAGTAAACAGTTTGGTGTCATGCTGCCCCCAAGAGTGACCACTGGATATTTTCACACCACAAGGCTCCTCTGTTGGCTAGCCAGGCTCAGCCACTACAGGTAGTTGTTGTTTATCACATTGCCATTAACATCATAATTCTCTCACACAGTGGAATTGTCAAATGTACCAGTTTACTACGAGGTGAGGGAGGGGTCAACCTCAGGTGACTGTCAGGTCAGTAACTGACCACTGTGAGGACATTAACTATAAAAATGCCATATTTCTGTTACTGGTTATGCATTTGTTAAATACCACACTTTACTCAACATAACCCCCCCCCCCCCACCAAAAAAAAAAAAAATCTTGGCCAAAATCAGCCGCCAGTTTGGCATGCATTGTTAGGCTCAAATCAGGATATAACTTGAACTTGCATACAGGTACTACTGTACTGTACTGTACATACTCCATCATGTTTCTCTCTAAACATCATTAAACTGTTAAAAGAAGGAACAGATCAACTTTCCTGTATGTTTAATACTATCTTATACCAACAGTTTGGATGTAAAGTAAAGTACAGTATAACCACATCATGATTTATTCCCCCTTCACATTACTGTACAGTACTCTACAGTTAATGATTTAACTCACCAATTCAGAATGAGGCACAACACACTGCTCTGGATTAGCTGATGTAATAGTCACAGGGTTCATTGCTTCATCTTCAGTTGAGCTTTAGAGAAAATTTAAGAAATAAATAGTTGATAATATAGAGAAAATATAAAAATAAAATAAGTACAGTAAGTGGCACTGGCAACAGCATACACCGGACTATTTAAAGTGGCTTTAAATGTAAAATAATACCTGGGGCAGAAACATGCTCAAGAATCCCCAAAATAGAACTTAAGATAATCCACTTTTAAAATTGGGGTGGGCTATTACCCACTTAAATATTCAGTGGTTCCTCGGTTAACTAATTACGATCCATAAGAATATTCACTTCGGTTAACAAAAAAATTTCGGATAACGAATTCCTTACGAATTTTTCCCAACATGTTTTCATCTGCTTTCGGCTGCTCACCAGCTGTAGTAATAGTCCGTCAATACAGTAATCGGTTTTAGGGCTTAAATTCGTTACCATTTGAGTAAATATCAATAAGGTTGTACTATTCAATAATTTTCCATGTCATATTTAATTTTTTTAGTCATTTTAACAATTATTTAACATAATTGAAGTAAAGGGAACTAGTTTTTAGCGCGCCAAACAGCCACTTGACTCACCAAGAATGGCGTCAGTTTGTGTGTCTGCTCAGTGGAGGAAACATCTTGCTTGAGACTCTCTTGAACATAAACTATTTTTATGACTGCTGTGGTGCTTTTGAAGATTAGTAGGGGTCACTACCTAGTGACCTGACCATTGTGGACTTGATCTCACCCTCCTCTACTGTATATATATGCCTTGTTATGCATTTCTCCTTAGTCTGTAGTCACCCCTGAAGATGTGAATTACACGAAAGCGCTTGGGAACTTCGTGTTTTCTGTTTTCCTTGTGGTTATCAGAATATATATATATATACCGTATATCACGGCCTATAAGACGAAATTTGAACATTAAAAAAATCTGCCCAAAGTTAGGGGGTCGTCTAAACCCCCAAGTTTAAAATTCTTACCTCTTAAATATTGTGGTTTAGTGTGTCAAGAGTGGTGATGAAAACATCGTAAGCCACTCACAAGGTCTTACCACTAATTATTTTATACTGAAACTTACGTTTGGCAAGCTGGATTCAAATTAAGATTACCGGTATATTAAAATAATAAAAATGTATTATAAACCTGTCTAACATACCGTAAAAGGGATTTATACCCCTGTAATAAACACAGCTATCATCACACGCCCCCCCCCCCCCCATTTGCCAGTTAGGAGACAAGAAAAAAGGGAAAGTGACCGCGAGATTGGGCTATTTTTAGCCGTGGAGGTGGTCAGTAATGCATACCGGGTATCGGTATATTTACTGATAATAATATTTATCTCCTATAAATAATTGATTTAAATTTTATTTTTTTACAAAGAATATTCAGTAAATGAGTGCATTAATTCTTGAAACTATCGACGGTTAATTACAGACGCTTAAGTGACGTCACTAGTGTTTACACTACACCAGCTGGTAACATTTGATGCCATTACTTGAAGTGAATTGGCCTTATTTTAAGTAACTAACTATAAATAAATACAAAAATTAAAGAAAATAATTACAGTGTGTTTAATATATTACAGTATATTACAAATAAATAAATAAACAAATAATTCGGTAAATTTATTTCAAGTAAATGGAAAATAAGCAAACATGTTATTTACCAAGACGCTTCCTTCTGGCTCGGGATGAGATGGAGGGGAGATAACAAGGCTATTTATAGCCCGTCTGAAGTGGCCAGTACCCTCATGCACCATAAATAATTCATTGAACATTCATTTTTTGTATATATATATATATATATATATATATATATATATATATATATATATATATATATATATATATATATATATATATATATATATATATATATATATATATATATTTGTGTAATAAATGTATGTAGTAAGTACATACCGGTAACCTTTTTCACTCAAATCCTAATGAAACACCACAATTAGAATACGGTGGTTGCTGTTGAACCACCTGTTGTATAAATAGTCGGAACACAGCCACACCACCGAGACGAGGGAACACTCCCACCACCGATCGTCTCGAGTGAAGCAAGCGTAGAAATGAAAGAAAATACTTGCAGTGTGTTTAATATGTTACAGTATATTATAAATAAATAAACAAATAAATCGGTAAATCCATTTCAAGTAAATGGAAAAATTTCCCTCGATACCGACATTAGTTCCAGTTACCGGTAAATAGCAGACGCTTCAGTGACGTCACTAGTGTTTACACTACACCAGCGGGTATAATTTGATGACATTACTTGAAGTGAATTGGCCTTATTTTAAAAAACCAAGGATGGTTGGTAAAGGACTACTGAGTCAGTGGGTAAGTGTCACATTTGGGGTACTGGTCTTATACAGCAAATAGAGCTCAAAAGCTACTTTTTAAATGGAAATTTGGGGGGGGGCGTCTTATGCACCCCGCCGCCTTATAGGCCGTGATATACGGTATATATATATATATATATATATATATATATATATATATATATATATATATATATATATATATATATATATATATATATATATATATATATATATTTTAGTGGTCCAGTCAATGAGCATTGTTGCTTCTAATACTATACCTGTACAGTATGTCCAACAGTCTCCTTTACCTTTTACCTTACTTCTAGTGTGTCCTTTATCTTGTTCTTTCCCTCTCCTTCCTATATCTACAGTAAAGTACAGCACCTCTCAATCATTCACTCTTTACCCATCTTTCACTGTCACATGTCTTTACTGTACCCTCTTAGTGAACCCTAGTCCACCACACTTCCATATCCCATTTTCCACCAAGTTTTCTTCTTTCTTATCCACTTCTTCCTAATTGACCCACAACACTTCCCCATTGTTGCTCCTCATCTTGTTTCTTCCCCTTCTTGGTGCAGTAAAACCCTTTTTGCACTTTACTCCCAATATTTTTTAGTTATTTTGAACAAAGTTCAAAACACGGAACAATTATCATTCGAATCAGTTTCATACAGTAGGCTCTCACCAATAACGTTTAATAGGTGCCCGAAAAACACCGTTATTAGCGAAAACGTTATTTGTGTGACATTAAAATAAATGTAAAAAGGGTTTATTGGTGCCGCCGCCCCAAGAATTTCACCCATTTTTTCCCCTTGAAGCCCTCCTAACACTTTATGTTAGCTGAAATAAAAAGAATTGTTATTCAATCATCAAAATAAAGAGTCTGAGTAATATAACACTTAGCTTCGGGGGAGTTTTTAAGGTGCTTGGTGTGATGATTGTTCCGTATCTGAGGCTCACTAACACTTGCACTGTCTTTCATTCTACAAGCTAACTATTTCACAAGAAAATGCTCTGTTATCACTAACAACCTGTTTCTATCACCTTTATCATTCATAGCTCGCCTCGCATTTCCTTCACTACCGAAATATTTTTAGCCAGCGCAATACTCTTCTTGGTCTCCTCTAAGTTCCTCTTAATATTTCGCACTGTAGACTCAGGACAGTTCAATTTCCTCACTTTAAAAGTTCCCAGTCATTCAGGCGGCAAATCACTCCCTCCACCACCTCCCCTAGTCCCCACAGGAAAAAATGAGGAAGCCATTATTGATCACCGACCCTAACAACCACTGGTTATACAGGTTGTACCTCTCTAGTCCGGCATTCTGTGGTTCGGAAACTCCCGTGGTCCGGACGATTTTAGTTTGTCCAATAGGTAGATAGGCAGCCCTTTTTTTTTTTTTTTTTACTTATCTGAATTATTATTATTACAGGAGTATTAAATTTTTGCCCCTCAGGCCCCAATGTGGGTCAGTGACCTATGCCCGGGTGGGCTAATCCCCTTAAAATAAAAAAAAACAGCGGCGGGATATTAAGGTTTGTTTACATCCGGCCGTTCGGCTGCTCTCTCTCTCTGCTTGTCTATACAGAGTACAACATTTAACCCTTCAATAAATATGAGCAGTAAATAAGTGTTGCTTTCATATTCTTATGTAGAGTAATGACGATATGTTTTCAAATGTGCGCACTTACATACTCGCAGTCTCACTTTTTTTTTACCATTAATGGTTAGCTACTTATATTGTTCCATTTATAAGCATTAAATAACATTACAGGTACTTCAAACAACCATATTAATTTTTTTACATTAATTTTACTACAGCTAAAATCAGGGTCTTACTTTCTTCAGTTTTATATGTAGAACCAATCAGTCACTGGTTTCGTAAGCTTTAACATAAACAATGCCGGCAGCCGTCTCGTCTCCTCTAATATTCCACGTATTATTAATAAATTGTATTGTTAATTTTGCACACACACACACACACATTAATTCAATAAAAACAAATTCAGAAACATTAATTAAAATATATATGAACAGTAAATAAGTGTTGCTTTCATATTCTTATGTAAAGTAATGACGATATGTTTTCACATGTGCGCATGCGCACTTACATACGCGATCTCTCTTTTTTCTTTACCATTATCGTTAGCTACTTCTATTGTTCCATTTATTAACATTAAATAACATTACTTAAAACAACCATATTAATTATACTACAGCTACAACCAAGGTCTTATTTTCTTCAGTTTTATATGTAGAACCAGTCAGTCACTGGTTTTGTAATCAATGAAAACAATGCTGTGTCATTTCCTCGTGTGTTTTAATATTCAACGTATTATTAATGAATTGTATTGCTCATTTTGCACACAAACATTAATTCAATAAAAAAGACATTCAGTAAAAAACAATAATGAATCTTTTGTACATAAGAGAAATGACACTGTTTACATGATTATGCTAGTCGTCTGCACGTTGGCGGGCCGTTCAAACCCGTCGAAATTCAAGTTTCCGCCGTCAAAATTTTTATTTATTTATTTTTTTGTGTGTTCCAATAAAATACGCTAAGAATTAAAAACTCGCGAAATTTGAGAAGTTACTATACGACATTTAACCCTTCAAAGAGACCATGATGTAGAGAAAGTGTTGTTAGTGCTTCCAAGCATAAGCACAAGTCACTATCTACCCAAGAAAAGGGTGAATTTCCATGGTCCGGCACTGGTCAGGTCCCGAGGTTGCCGGATTAGAGAGGTACAACCTGTAGTGGCAAAAATCTCACACGTGGGCGCAGCGTTGAATTCCACTGAGCATGTTTGTGAGTGAGAGTGAGGCGGAGTGGACAACTACGTCATCAACATGGCGGCAAACAAACGCTATCATTGATGCGCTCGGACACTTCCAGCGAAATTTCTGTTATTCAAGAGAATCCAAACGTTATCGAAAATGGGTATCTATTGTAACTTACCATTACAGTAGTACCCCGCCTAACGCGGTCAATAAAACCCACAGGGTACAGTGTTAAGAGAAAACCGCGCAAAGTGAACAACAGAACATATGGGATTAATTCCAATAGAAACTGGCCCGATCCCCAAACTCCACTTTTTCCGACACAATACCTATGTTCTAGTAAAAATAACATCTTAATTTTATGATGGTACATGCACACAATTAATACTTAAGAGAAATAGAGAAATACAGTCGCCAAGTTAATGTCCATTCAAATAATGGACTCAACTCCCTCCCCCTCTTCTCATACTACACTGCTGGCTCTTCCCTCTGAGAAATTTTGGGGGGAAAACCACTAAATTTTAAAAAATAATACCTCAAACTAAAGTTAGGATAATACAATTGACATTGCTGGATTCCTTGTAAGACCAGGAATATTTTGAATATAAATGTCATATATTTTGCACAAAAGATAACATATTTATTGAGAGTAAACATTATATCTAAAATTTGTATGTCTAATGCAAAATCTATGATGTTTATATTCAAAATGATCACCAAATTGTAAGAATTCCAGCTATGTAAATTATATTCTGGCCGGGTAATTTGTATGAATTTTATGAGCTAAAACAAATATCTTCAGTTAATAAAAAAAAATAAATATTCTTCAAGACACTATCTATCAATCAAAGTACCCCAACTTGCCTCCCCCCCTCTTCCAACCCTCCCCCCCACCCCCCACCAATCCTCCCTTCAAGAGATGTTGAGCGAAAAAACTGTAATAGGCCCGTCTCATCAACAGAACGTATTATATAAATGGGTCAATACATCTGATATTATATTCAGATTCACCACCCTGTAACTTTCCACTGTCTATGAGTAAAACATGAGATGGACACGTGAGCAGGCAACTTACCCAAGAGAGCGAGACCCATAGCTCAGCATTTCTGTAAGCACGCACTGCGATGCCCCTAAGCTTCAGTAGCTCACCTCAACTCATATCGTAAGGACGTGACCTAACGTTTATCATACATAAACGCCGTCCCGTTCTCATTCACTCCTAGACAGTGAGACTTACGGTTGATATACACTCAGGAATTATATATACAACCGTTTGGGTTTCGTTACTTAAAACCCAAATATAAATATGTGTGAACGGACTGGTTAATTGGACAAGCAGCCGATTCATATAGGTGGCAAGCGGTGTGTACGGATTCTTCAAACTGGTAGTCGTATCATCCGTCTGTGTCTTGTGAAAAACAAGAAAGCACACAGCAGTGACGCGTTACATAATCCGAGTGTTTAAAACTATATCCCGTATTGAGACGATATGTAGTGAGCGCTCCTTATCTCTGTCACATACAAATACGTGCAGAATTCGTAATATACAAATATTACAGCCTGTTGGTACATATCCAGATTGAGCCGGTTGAGATAGACTCCACTCAGCATTCCCTAGACATTACAGTGTTGCAGTGTTGAAAAACAGTTTCATAGCCTGGAATTCAATTGGTATTTCACTAGCAGCTGAGCAGTATTGTTGTGTCATCAGCGCGAATTACGAATTCCGGTGTCATCATACAGATCTCCCTATATATGTGGACTGTGAAGAATTGGCACACGGCAGTTTTCGCCAGCGAACCAGCACGACCAGTGTGATAACCAATCATCAGTTTTCTCATCGCCGGAGGAGGAACTCACCTACAGGTATTTCAAGTGGACTCGTCTCTTACCAAAGCAGAAGCGTCTTCTCGTTGCCAAGGAAACCAGCAGCAGCGCACGCATCCTAGGAAGATGCCCCACCCACCACTCCACTCAGAACTCTTGAAGGATCACATTTTCTATACAGACGTACTACTCGGTATAAATAGGTATTTAAATTACATAGTTCTGCACACATGAACACGTTCGAGAGATATCTTCACACCGATAGGTTCGTCGGATAGGATTATTTCAATGATAAAGTGTCGAATGTAAGATTAATGTATTGAAATCCTATAATTTACAGTAGTTTGTAAGTGTCTGTCTACTTATTGAAAGTTTAATAATTAACTACAAAACATATTCATTTGTCTTGTAAATGAGAGGCAAGTGATCTACTTACTGTTAAGTATTCATTGACCCAAGGGGGCTAATAGATAATTTCTAAGTTTCCCATGTCTAATGTAGATGAAATCGAACACCTAGCGCAACTGTTTGCTGATAACCAACTCATCAATGATCAAGCCCGGACTGACATAGATTTTGAGTATGGAACACAGTTAAATGAGTCGGTAGGAAGTAGTGAGAAAGTTATAGACGAATCATTTGACGACTTAAACCGTCGTACCCTACGGTCTGGAAATCACTATAGTACCTCACCTAAGTATACTAAAGCAGTTACCCCTGTTACAGGTGATAGTGTGTCTGTTGCTAAATCGGTAACATTATTAACCCAGCCTTCTGATAGGAGTAAGAATACTAACACTAAAATGGCTTCGTCTAACCCTCACACCAGTACTACTACCACACCTAAAGCTGATAATGTTATTAATATCATGCAGCGCAGTGATTATGTTCGAAATTTCACGGGACAAGACAATTATAGGGTCGCACATTTTATTCGTGCATGTGAAGATAGCATGCGCAATAGTCACATAACGACTGACGAAGAAAAGAAAGCATATGTACGTTCCCATATAACGCAGGGTTCCTATGCAGGCAGTCGTTTAAATGCGTTTGGTTTACAAAGCCCTGACTATGAAAAGTTCAAGCGAACGCTAATTGGGATTTTTGGGGGTAGGTCACAGCCTCACTCCCAGACTCCTGATGCGACACACTTAGCTCCGATCGCTCCTCCCCGCCTAACATATAAACAGAAAACATCGTTACGATGCGCACATTGTAATAAACGTGGCCACGTAATGGAAGATTGTTTTCAGCTCCGAGGTAATAGTGCTAATTTTAAGGCCACACCCGGTGCAAAGCCATTCTCAAGGTCAAACAGAGAGGGAGCAAAAGTAGCACCTCCTCCTACCCAGACAGCGCGCAAATGGTGCGCTCTTCACAAATCGACATCTCATAGTTCACATGAGTGCGATATACTAATAAAGGCTAGGGGAGTGGACCTAAGTGAAACGGAGGTGTCGTATAGGCGCAAGCAGAAACGTCCCCAGGACAAGTCATCGGGGGAAGATCAGCGCACACCACAGCACGAAGGGGGATAGATAGGGTAATTCCCTCCCCTCCACACAGCACTTCTATAGCGGCCTCATTAGTAGCGGCGCTTAGCAAAGTGGAAGTGTTGTCAGTGCCGGTGAGAGTGGATAATACCAGATTGGCTCTTGATATAGACACAGGTGCTTGCGCTAATGTATTGGCCTCGACATCATATCATGAGTTACAACGTAAATTCCCTCACCGCAAATTCAAATGGAGGCCTAGTAACGCTGAGCTCGAAGGAGTTTCAGGTACTCAGCTGAGCATCAAAGGAATGGTGATGTTACCACTCAGATTCTCAAGACGTGGTACGCCCTTCTACGCGGACTTTTATATAGTTCAGCAGTTCAATTTGCCAGCTGACGGGTTACTTGGTCTACCAACTCTTCGAAAGAACATGATAGATGTTCATCCATGTAATAATAGTGTTACGTTTAAAGGTGTTTCCTACACAGCAATGAGTCATTCTGAACCTATGCTCACCGCTAGGACGAAAGTGTTGTCTACCAATCCTATTAAGAGGAAGGCGGATCATGCGTCAGAGATATATCTCGACCTCAACCACACACCTTTCCAGCGTGATTACAGCAGCAAGAGTTGGAAGATAGTACCTGCAATTTTGAAGAGTACTCTCCATTACCAGAATGAGGAATTCACCAACGCAACAATCCTGTGAGCTGAAGTGAACATTAGTTTCTGCAAATGATTCGTTCACTGCCCAGGGTGTGACAGGACGTGACTGCAGTTGTTGAGACTACTCATCAATCAACATCCTGTCAACAAAATTCTTTCGTATGGCGTGAACAACCCCCAGTTACCAGCACCCACCCTAGTGATGATGACACATCCGGTCTGAGAGATGGTCTCTACATTCTGAGGTATGGTGTTGTGGATGACGTTGTGTGACAATTAGCGGCGGTTTGCTGTACTCAGGATTTTTGTGAGCATTGACCCAATCACCGGACCTTGGAATCAGCTGTGTCTACTGTGGGACACACACACAAGTCTACGGGATTGCGGCAGAAATTTCACATTATCAAGAAATTAAAGAAAGGATGTTATGCGTGTGATTTTCTAGATATCACAACAATGTCGAAGTGCAACCAAATAAATTCCTAATTCGAGGTATTGTTGCGAATTGCCAACAGACTCGACTGGCCAGGATAGATCAAATAGCACCACATGTCAAGGTGATCGATCATCCTCAGGGCAAGACACGCCTGTTAGAGCTGCTTGCCAAGGGAAACGCTAGGTCAGACAGATTTAACATCCCATCATATAGCGTTAAAGGAAGGAACCAACCCTATTTACGTACCAGCTTATAGACTACCTCATAGCCAGCGCGCTGTAGTGCAAGATATGGTACAGGGTATGTTAGATGAGAATGTCATTAGACACTCAAAATCCCCCTTTAATAGCCCATTATTCCTCGTCCCGAAAAAGGATGGTGGATGGCGCCCTGTTATAGATTTCAGGCGCGTAAATGATCAAACAATCCCTGATAGGTACCCAATGCCTATCTTGAGTGACATATTGCAATCCTTAGGCAAGGATAATGCGGTATTTAGCAACTTAGATTTGCTTAGTGGGTATTGGCAAATACCACTCGATGAAAAATCACGAGAAATCACGGCATTTAGCACGCCTCTTGGCCACTTTGAGTTTCTACGAATGCCATTTGGTCTCAGAAATGCCCCACTAACATTTCAAAGAATGATCAACACCCTGTTTGCCGGACTAATTGGTAACACAGTCTGCGCTTATTTGGATGATCTAATAGTAGTCAGTAAGGATGTCGATTCCCATCTGATTAAACTGCGTGAAGTTTTGGCCAAACTTTCCACAGCAGGCCTCAAAATAAAACTCTCAAAGTGCGAGTTTTTAAAATCCAGAATCCATTTCCTTGGTCACGTAGTTGACGGTGAGGGCATACACACAGTTAATGATAAAAGTCAAAGCTGTATCTCAGTTCCCGCGTCCTACCTCAAATGATCATGTGCGTAGTCTTCTCGGATTATCTGGTTATTATCGTTCCTTTATCAAGGACTATGCAACATTAGCATCGCCCCTAACGAGGTTGCTCAAAAAAGATGCAGTGTTCATATGGGATGCTGAACACGAGGAAAGTTTTACGGCATTGAAGACAGCACTAACCAATGCCCCGGTTCTAGCATTCCCAGACTACACTCAACCTTTCACTCTCTGTACTGACGCTCCCGGAATTGGAGTCGGAGCAGTGCTCATGCAAGAGGACACGCGTGGGAAGTTTAGAGTGATAGCATTTGCAAATCGCAAACTAATCGATGCTGAAACACGTTATTCGGTGACGCATTTAGAAACGTTAGCCGTTGTGTGGGCACTTAAGAAGTTCAAAGACATTATCTTTGGCTACAAGATAACTGTTTTTACTGATCATGCGGCAGTCACCGAACTGTTCCATGGCAAAAACTTATCAGGCAGATTAGCACGCTGGTATCTGACAATTCAAGAGTTTGACCCCGAATTTAGGTATTTACCTGGGAGGGCGAATGTTGTCGCCGACACTCTGTCAAGAAATATAGCACCTGTAATGCCTGAGTCAGCATTCACTCTTTCGCAGCTGGAAGATGAGCAACGACGCGACCCATATTGGTCAGCTGTTATTTTTGCTCTCGAATCGGGCGAGGATGTTAAACTCCCCAAGTTATTTCTTCCCTTAAGTCAGTTTGAATTACGACATAACATACTCAATAGGACGAGAAAATCTCCTGAGGGTAATGTGTCTCAAATAGTCGTACCTGACACGGTGCGCAAAGCAGTAATGACATTGTTCCACGATGTCCCACAAGCAGGTCACCAAGGTCGTGATAAATGCTTAGCGGATTTACGAAAGAAGTATTTCTGGAACACTATGAAGAAAGACATAGAATTACACATAGCTAATTGTTTGGCATGTGCTCAACATAAAAGATCAACAGGATCACCTGCCCCGATTCTACAATATCCTACACCAGACCGTCCGTTTGACACAGTCGCTGTTGATGTGTTACAACTCCCAATGAGTCATCAGGGATCAGGATACGTCTTAGTGTGTGTGGATCATTTTTCCAGGTTCGTGGTCTTGGTCCCACTAAAAAGCAAAACGGCCGAAGCAGTAGCCTATGCATTAGTGATGAATCTCATAAGTCCATATACTACGCCTAAAGTTCTACTCTCTGATAATGGAACAGAGTTCAAGAATGAGCTAATAGAGCATATATGTGCACAATATGGAATTAAACAAACTTTTGTGACAGCTTATCATCCACAGGCTAATGGCCTTGTTGAAAGAACCAATCGTAAAATCCTAGAAATACTGCGTCCAATTGTTAGTGGTTTTCAATACGCATGGGAGGATTGGTTACCGCAGGTTGCAGCGTCTATTAATGGGTTAGTTAATAGCTCTACGGGCAAAACACCCTACTATATTGTCTATGGTACAGATAAACGTCTGCCTTACGACATCCTTACAGAGGCGCCATACCCGGTATATAATGCGGATGATTTTGCGGCAAAACAAATTCATGTCTTTACAGAAATTCATAACCAAGTACGATCACAGCTAGCGGTGTCACGCGCCAAAATGATCATCAAACAACATAAACATGCTAAACCTATCGCACTGAACGTTGGGGACGCTGTTATGTTACAGGTACCTGAAAGGAACTCCAAACTTTCGGCGAAATTTTCTGGTCCATTCCGCATAATCTCAAAAGAAGCAGGCAACAAATTCAAAATATGGAAGCCTAATGCACAGATCGCAGATGTCGTGCACGCGGATCGTCTGAAGAAGACCCAGATAAATGTCTTACCTCAAGTTGATGATAATGTGATTGATACATCCTTACAGACTGTTCAGAAGCAAAATGTCCCAAATGACTATTGCATGAAACTACGTTCTGCGAGTAGAAGTTAACTCGTACTTTCGCGTCAGATGGAAAACGTCGACGGCCAACTACAATCAGCATTGGACATTCTTCATGGTCTCAGCACAGCTTCGATGAATTCGACAATAGTTTCATGGACGTTGTTGTTCAAGTTGTATCTCAACAGAATCGTGTTATTTCTCAAACCTTTCACGCGATTACTGCTCTAGAATCAAAGGTTAATGCAATCATAATGGAGTCTAACCAAGTTTCGAGGATTGTTACTAGGTTACAGAAAGCAATCCCGACGTTAGAATGGCTCCTTTACTTCACAGAATATTTGCATGCTGCTGAAATTTCAGTTCATAAAATTGTAACCTCTAAAAATGAACTAATAGACAGCATTGTAGATGCCGGGATAGGACGTGTGGACGCAAAGCTTGTGCCTGTGCAGACGCTTCTTGAAGCTTTAAAAATAGCCAAGTTGCAGTATCATTTAACTCCGATTTTCAATGACAATGAGGTTCAATATCATTACCCACTGTTGGAGTCAATCCTCACGCACAATGCAATTCTGATCCACATTCCTATGCGAGGGCAACATGAGTTTAATGCATGGCATTTAGAACCCTTCCCCTGGTTTGTGAACGACACACTGTATACCCTAGATAGGCCTAAAGAACTTTTCTTAGTAGATGAAGAATATTCATTGTTATCAATAGAGGATTCTGAGGTACTGTCACGGTGTAAGTCGTCTTATCTACACCTACACGTATGTCCAGCCTACATTGTTTGCATTTATTCCTGCTGCAGAGGGAATATGTGAATTGGCAGTCATACAACCAAATGTACGCACAGCGTTAGCGCAATGCAGTTATAGGCCAGTTAGTCTAAAGACTGTGTTCCACGCTCACCTTCAGAATGTGCAGTATTTGTTCTTTCCAAATCTCACTACTGTAATTTTAAAATGCCAAAATGGTGTTAAGCAGCTAGTTGTGAAAGGGCATTACAAGGCTCCTGATTACTGTGAAATCACTTGTAGTACATTACGGACCTTGCCTACTCATCAGCATTTTGCGTTAAATCGAAAACTCAAGTCTGCTTTATTTCCACTTCCTATAATGAATTTCACTATCAAGGATATTCAAATAGTATCAGAGAAATTAAAAGTGTTACCTTTCTTGAACGAGACACATTTTGCCGATTTGAATAATAACTTGCCATTTTATCTGTCACGGGAATTTGCACTACCAAGTCTTACGATTCCCTCTATTCTGTTAATTCTGGCAATAATGTTCCTGTTCTGTTATTACCGGGCAGTATCATCCAAATTCAACATTGTTCATAACATACTAACCCGTACGACACAAAAGTCTAGGTCCCCTGTGGTAGAGAATACCCCTACAGTAATATCCCCAGCTTAGTGTCTACATATCTGTTTATAACATGGTTAGAGTTGTCTAGGATGTACTGTACTCTATGAGTTATTTAGGTCTCACGGAGCTCGGCTGGTAGGTGACTGAGCGATGTAATAGGCCCCTGTCTCATCAACAGAATGTATTATATAAATGGGTCAATACATCTGATAATATATTCAGATTCACCACCCTGTAACTTTCCACTGTCTATGAGTAAGACATGAGATGGACACGTGAGCGGGCAACTTACCCAAGAGGGCAAGACCCATAGCTCAGCATTTCTGTAAGCACGCACTGCGATGCCCCTAAGCTTCAGTAGCTCACCTCAACTCATATGGTAAGGACGTGACCTAACGTTTATCATACATAAACGCCGTCCCCTTCTCATTCACTCCTAGACAGTGAGACTTACGGTTGATATACACTCAGGAATTATATATACAACCTTTTACAATAAAACAAAGGAACTACCGTTTGGGTTTCGTTACTTAAAACCCAAATATAAATATGTGTGAACGGACTGGTTAATTGGACAAGCAGCCGATTCAAAACTAAATTTTAACATTTTGTATTAAATAATACCTCAGATTAAAGTTAGGATAATATAATTGACATTGCTGGATTCCTTGTAAGACCAGGAATATTTTGAATACAAATGTCATATATTTTGCACAAAAAATAACATATTTACTCAGAGTAAACATTCTATCTAAAATTTGTATGTCTAATGCAAAATCTATGATGCTTATATTCAAAATGATCACTAAATTGTAAGAATTCCAGCAATGTAAATTTTATTCTGGCTGGGTAATTTGTATGAATTTTATGAGCTAAAACAGGCAGTCAGGCCGGGTGGGGGGTGGGGCGAATCTAAAAACAGCTCTCCAGCCGGACACTCACCGCGTATACGTGGAAAAAACCCGCGTTAAGTGAAAGTTAGGCTCTGGCGAGGCACCGCGTATATGGTAAAACGCGCTAAGCGAAACTGCGTTAAGCGGGGTAATACTGTATTTGAAAACGTTATTGTGGAATCGTTATTGGCGAGAGCCTACTGCAAAAAGGAATATCATTGAAACAATACCGGAGACACGCTTCAAAACAGTTAAGACAAAGTGCATCTACAGACATTTTATTAAAATATGCGAGTCAATGAGGCAAATATTAATAACGCTGATAATATTACAATATATGCACAGTAATATTATTGAAAACAAAATGCCGTACTGCTAGAACTGTTCGAGAGCTTTATGTGTTCAAATACCGTAGACAACCACATTCATACCTACAGTTGGAACCTAAAATAACAAAACACCAGCAGTACCATAATAGTAGACTTTGTTTACCTCAGCTGTTTGTTAATATTATGTCTAATTGTCCGAGTTAATTTAATATGACTATGTATTTTGGTGATCTGTCGATGTAATACCTGCAAGTCTGTCGAAGTAATCTGGTGAAATGGTGACTTATAAGGAGATAGTGTCAAAGGTTATGATACATTGGTATAATGTAAAATATTCTACATACAGGTATTATGAATTTCCATGGGAGTAAAGTGCTAAAAGGGATAGTACAGTACAGTACTCACCTTGATTTATACAGTAGGGAGAGCTCCTCTTCTCCTAGGCATACAGCTATATTATTCACTTCTTTTTTATGACTCTGTAAAATGGATATGTAAACTATTTACAGTAAAAGTCCAAAAATCCGGATGCCAAAAATCCGGACCACCCGAGAATCCGGACTTTTGGAAAACTAATTATTTATTTATTTTTTTTTTTAGCGGGCTTTTGTGTGTATGTGCGCATGCGTGAGCGCCACAGCTGCACAGCGACAACAAGCGACCACGTGGTCTCCACTTTAAAACGAGCAACCAAACTGTGACAACATACCGTATATACTCATCTATAACCGCCCCCCCCCCCTCGTTTATCTGTCGACCCTGATTTTTTGACCAAGAAATCGTTAATTTATGATATTCCTCGTATGTAGTTCGACCCACGTTTTTGAGGGTAAGCGAACAACAAAACCTTCAGTAAAAACGCTCTACGTCCTATAAACTGAAACACGAGTGCCCAAGGCAAATTGTTTACCATTTATTATTACAACACTTTACACTGAAACGCGGGTAGTTTCAACAAAAATATTGTATCCATTCAAGTCAATTAGGAGGGAATATTATTGTAATACAACAGTTTTTTAACTAAACCATTCGAAAAGTGATTACGGTAACATCTTTTGAACGAAAGAAAGCGAGTCATTGTTTTCGTCACGATTTTATCCCACTTTCCACTTTAATACGTACGTCATTTCAACAAAAATATTACATTTCCGTGAATGTATTATATCAAGCACAGTATGAATAGAATATCATTGTAATATAACAGAATTTTAACCGAAAACTATTAAAAAAACGAGTAACATCTCAAGAACATCGGAAGCTTAGGTAAAGTCTTTTGTTTTCGTCATGTATTTTATCCTATTTTACATTGAAATACATCACGTTTCAGCAAAACTATTATTTATCTCCGAGAATATATTCATTCAGGCGCAGTTTAGGTAAAATATACGTGTGATGTAATAGTTTTTTAACTGAAAACGATTAAAAAAAACACGTACCCTCTAGCCCTGTTCAAGGAGAGGACTGGGAGAAGCTGTTTGGTGCTGCAGACGATGACAAGGAAAATGATTTTGATGGATTTTAATGAAAATATTCAGAAATATGGTTTCGTAGTATTTATTCAAGTCAATTAGGATATAATTGTAACACAATACAACAGTTTTTTAACTAAACCATTCGAAAAGCGATTACGGTAACATCTTTTGAATGAAAGAAAGCGCAAGTCATTGTTTTCGTCACGATTTGATCCCACTTTCCACTGTAATACGGACGTCATTTTAGCAAAAATATTACATTTCCGCGAATGTATTATATCAAGCACAGTATGAATAGAACAATATTTTGAATCTTACTCTTTCCATTTACAGATTACTGTACAAGCCCATAATAATGGCTCCTAAAGTAGATAAACTTCGTTGTGTGAAGAGAAAGAAGAACACGTTGAAATTGAGTGACAAACTTGAAATAATTAAGAAACTAGTACGTGGTGTGAGCAATACTATTCTAATGGAAAATACAACATTGGAAAGTCTACAATTTATGCTATCAAAAAGGCAAAGAACAAAATTCTAGAATTCACAGCTTTTTCATTAAAACTGCTCGTTTTGAAAAATGAAGCATGCTATATTTGCTAATGAATAAACTATCAAAATGTACCTGTTCATCTCTTCTTTATTCCTCCTTAAATTTTAATTTTAAAAGTACTGCCTGAGAATCCGGAAAATCCGAAAATCCGGACCGACCCAATCCCCAAGCAGTCTGGATTTTTGGACTTTTACTGTGTATATATATATATATATATATATATATATATATATATATATATATATATATATATATATATATATATATATATATATATATATATATATATATATATATATATATATATTTTAAGCCACTACACTGTAGGTGTATAATATATATATATATATATATATATTTTTATATATATATATATATATATATATATATACAAATATATATATATACATATATATATATTTTTATATATATATATATATATTTTTATATATATATATATATATATATATATATATATATATATATATATATATATATATATATATATATATATATATATATATATATATATATATATATATGCTGATAACCACCAGGAAAGAAGAAAACACGAAGTTCCCAAGCGCTTTCGTGTAATTCACATCTTCAGGGGTGAGTACAGACTAGATAGAGTAATGCAGAACAAGATGAATATATACAGAGGAGGGTGAGACCAGGTCCACAATGGTCAGGTAATGACCCTACTAATCTTTAAATGGCACACAACGGTTGGTGGTTGGGTCAGATGGGACAGTGACCCGCCCTCTCACCTGATCACAAATCTTCTTAATTACAAAGTTGTCCAGCTTGTACAAGCCGTTACTCAAATTCATGTTGAATGCTTCGGTATGTTTAATAAGACTAGATTTACTAGAGTTCCTCATAGATTCCCTGGATAACATTTCACTGCCCGTCTCGAAAGATGACTTCATCGAACTCATCAAACTATGTATTAAGGATTGCAAATTCGAATTTAATGGGGAATATTATGCTCAAAAATTTGGTATGGCAATGGGTAATCCACTCTCACCTGTATTAAGCAACCTATATATGGAATTCTTTGAAAAGAAACTATTAAGTAATATTTTACCACCCTCAGCAGTCTGGTTTAGATATGTTGATGATGTATTATGTCTCTGGCCATGTAATGAGGACCTAAAAGTTTTCCTACCACAACTTAACAACTTAGCCCCCTCGATCAAATTCACTGTGGAATTAGAGCAAGACTGTAAATTGCCATTCCTAGACTGTCTGATACACAGAATGGGTAACACTTTCAAGTTCAGTATTTATAGAAAACCAACCAATGTGTGTTCATACATTCATTATTATTCTGCCCACCATAATAAAGTCAAACAGTCAGTATTTACAACAATGTTTTTACGTGCCTTGAGAATTTGCAGTCCGGAATTCATCGATGAGGAATACAAATATATATATAATATTGGCTCAAACGTTAAATACCCTAGATCTTTCATAGACAAATGCTTAAACATTACTAAGAAAACTTTTTATAGAACTGATCCCAAGCCCACCCATGACCATAAGAATATCTTAATATTACCATTTCACAAAAATTTCTCACACATTCCGGCACAGCTAAAATCTTGGAACGTCAATGTGGCATTTAAAAACTCATGCACTGTTAAACAAATGTTAATCAAGAACTCCCCCAACAACACAATTGGTTGCATTTATAAAGTTCCTTGCAAGGAATGTAATATGTTTTACTTAGGCCAGACAGGTAAAGATCTTGTAACTAGAATTAAACAACACAAATACAGTGTCAGGACAGGCCAGGAATCCAATGCTCTGTTTGTTCATTTGAGGGATAACAAGCATTGCATTGACTGGGATAATGCCTCCTCAATATTACCATGTAATTCAATTGATAGTAGGAACATCATAGAATCTAGTCTTATTAAACATACCGAAGCATTCAACATGAATTTGAGTAACGGCTTGTACAAGCTGGACAACTTTGTAATTAAGAAGATTTGTGATCAGGTGAGAGGGCGGGTCACTGTCCCATCTGACCCAACCACCAACCGTTGTGTGCCATTTAAAGATTAGTAGGGTCATTACCTGACCATTGTGGACCTGGTCTCACCCTCCTCTGTATACATTCATCTTGTTCTGCATTACTCTATCTAGTCTGTACTCACCCCTGAAGATGTGAATTACACGAAAGCGCTTGGGAACTTCGTGTTTTCTTCTTTCCTGGTGGTTATCAGCATATACCTAGATCACGCGCACCTACAGTGATTTACTTGCATATAATATATAATATATATATATATATAAATATAAATATATATATATAATATATAATACATATATATATATATAGTATATATATATATATAATATAATATATGTATATAAAAAAAAAATATATATATATATATATATATATATATATATATATATATATATTATATATATACACCTACAGTGATTTACTTGCATAATATATATATATATATATATATATATATATATATATATATATATAATATATATATATAATATATATATATATATTTTATGAAAATCCACAATGAAAACGTGGATAAGATAAATCTCCGTGTTACTACTGTAATATTTAGGTTATTGTTAACAGTGGAGCATGGATGGTGATGGTGTTCACTACAGACTGTTTCAGTTTACAGTAAATGTGCACCACACACAGAATGTGCCCAAAAGTTATTATATTCAAAAACATAAAAGAAATTAATCATTATGTGTGTAGAAGCAAGCACTGAGGGTAGGAGGTAGAGTTAAAGCTGGCATTACCCAACTCACTGCTCGGCTCTCTCTCAGTCTCCTGCTAAATGGCAATGCTGTATTTTTTCTTTTACTTATTATTTTTTATTTACCGGTATTAATCACAAGACTAAGTTGAAAGATCACTTGCTTGACAATTTCACCCCAGTGACAAAAGAACATCATAAAGAAAGAAAGAAAAAGGAATGAGAAATATGTTGTTGGAAAGTGTAATAAATAAAACTTTTTCATTTAGTTCCCATTTATGTTTTCTTAACAAATTTGTGTATATTATGTTGCAGTGTATCATGTACTGTATTGATATATGAAACAAGTAAAAGGCTAATACATGTACCATTTGAAGTTTCCTCTGTAGTTTTAGTAGAAATTTAGCATAACCCTTTTCTACAACACCTTTATTCACATCAATGTCACCAATTTGTACCTGAAAGGAAAGTTAATCTATTAATTATTAAAATCCTGATAAATCACCAACAAAAGTACAAAGTACAGTACCAGTAAACTCATCCTATGTAAATTACTGTACTGCCAAAACCATTGCTGGTACCAGGTACTCCAGTTTCTTCCTGGTTTTGGCAGTAACATCCAATTCACTTGGAGAAATTTTCCTGATAAAAATGATGGTTGGAAAGACAACTACAGTACCAAAGAAGTAACCACGGCTATGCTCACAGGGCATCAAAACAGATGTGCTTCTCATAGTCAGTGAATATCTTTATCACAAGTTATTTCTGGACAGTAACCTCAATATCATAAAACTTCAAATCTACCAGTTAGTTAAGCCTCAATTATAACAATACCCTGTAATTATATTAGAAAGTTTACCATAAGACAATGTTGCTTAGTGTGAGATAATTTAGATGCAAGAGACAAATGGAAAAGATTCTACATCCCATCACACCATCTATGAGAAATGGGAGATTAATATGCTTTACAGATTACTGTACTGTATTACCTTCGCGAAGGCTTGTGAATATCTCCTTCGAGAGAAACACCTAACATCCACCCACTGGTTTAAGATCATAGATTGCAGCCACTCACGGCCCTGAAAAAGAATCGAGTATTTATAGCACTACTGCAGGAGGGCAAACCTCGTCTTCTTATTTGCGAGAGATTTTTAAGTCTGGACATGTGGCAACCAGGTCAGCAGTGATGAGCCCACCACCCCTTGGTCACTGCTGGTGCCCTGGGTTTGTAATGGTGACGGGACAACTGTTTTGGTTTTCTCCAACAGCTGTCATCGGATAATTGAAGCTAACCTTATGCAAGCAGGGAAATTGGAAGTAAAATGTTGAATAAGATGATATACACAAATGTATCCTTACTTTTGTTGGTTATGATCAAACTTTACAGAATATTGCAGCATCAACAGCCACAATTCAACTAAAATTATCCAGATCAGTTACTAAATTAGAAATTTCAACATTACCTCCTCTACTGTGGCAGCATCTAAATCTTCATCAGGAACAACACCTTGCAACAAATACTGTTGAGTCTTGCCTGCTATGTTTGATATTGTTCTTGTCACCGACATCAGGTCCTTACTGGCCACACATTCCTCATCTCCATAATCCAACATAAAAACATGCCAATAACAGGTGGCTTGATGACTGTTGCCCTCATCACCATCCTTCTGGCACCGGATAGTGCAATGTACCTTCTGACACGATGCCATCACCCTTACGCGTACCCAGCCATTTTGGGTCTCTGTAGCACAAATCTGAAATACGTATAATATTAATACAGTTGTACCCCACTTAATGCGGTCAATAGAACCCAGAGGGTCCCGTGTTAAGTGAAATCCGCGTTAAGTGAACAACAGAACATATGGGATTAATTCCAATAGAAACCAGCCCGACCCCCAAACTTCACTTTTTGAAGACACATAACTATGTTGTAGTAAAAATAACATCTTAATTTTATGATGGTACATGCACACAATTAATACTTAAGAGAAATAGAGAAATACAGTCGCCAAGTTAATGTCCATTCAAATAATGGACTCAACTCCCTCCCCCTCTTCTCACACTACACTGCTGGCTCTTCCCCCTGAGAAATTTTTTGGGGAAAACCACTAAATTTTAATAAATAATACCTCAAACTAAAGTTAGGATAATATAATTGACATTGCTGGATTCCTCGTAAGACCAGGAATATTTTGAATATAAATGTCATATATTTTGCACAAAAGATAACATATTTACTCAAGATAAAACATTTTATCTAAAATTTGTATGTCTAATGCAAAATATATAATGTTTATATTCAAAATGATCACCAACTTATAAGAATTCCAGCAATGTAAATTATATTCTGGCCGGGTAATTTGTATGAATATTATGAGCTAAAACAGGCAGTCAGGCAGGGTGGGGCAAATCTAAAAATAGCGTCTCGATCCGGACACTCACCGCGTATATGTGGAAAAAATCCGTGTTAAGTGAAAGTTCAGCTCTGGCGAGGCACCGCGTATATGGTAAAACGTGTTAAGTGAAACCGCGCTAGGCGGGGTAATACTGTGTATATATATATATATATATATATATATATATATATATATATATATATATATATATATATATATATATACACACACCTCAACCCGCCAGGATTCGAACCCACGGCCCACAAGCCTATGACTGTGACCGGGGAACGCTAACCGCTGGACCACCAGGATACTAAAAGCAGTCCTAGACTTTGTTATATTTCACACAAAGCCTGTTCAACGAGCTTATGGCGCCGTGAACCTCTAATGGGGACCACCCGTACCACTTAGGTGGTCAGAGTAACGTTTTACCAAATCCGGCTTCGAAACACGAGGATCCATATATATTTCATAAGCCCAATAAAGCACACGGACTTCTACATACAATCAACACCTCATTGAACAGGCTTTGTGTGAAATATAACAGTGCATGAGTTTTTAAATGCCACATTGACGTTCCAGGTTTTTAGCTGTGCAGGAATGTGAGAGAAATTTTTGTGAAATGGTAATATTAAGATATTCTTATGGTCATGGGTGGGCTTGGGATGAGTTCTATAAAAAGTTTTCTTAGTAATGTTTAAGCATTTGTCTATGAAGGATCTAGGGTATTTAAGGTTTGAGCCAATATTATATATATATTTGTATTCCTCATCGATGAATTCCGGACTGCAAATTCTCAAGGCACGTAAAAACATTGTTGAAAATACTGACTGTTTGACTTTATTATGGTGGGCAGAATAATAATGAATGTATAAACACACATTAGTTGGTTTTCTATAAATACTGAACTTAAAAGTGTTACCTATTCTGTGTATCAGACAGTCTAGGAATGGCAATTTACAGTCTTGCTCTAATTCCACAGTGAATTTGATCGAGGGGGCTAAGTTGTTAAGTTGTGGCAGGAAAGCTTTTAGGTCCTCATTACATGGCCAGAGACATAATACATCATCAACATATCTAAACCAGACTGCTGAGGGTGGTAAAATATTACTTAATAGTTTCTTTTCAAAGAATTTAAAAACTCATGCACTGTTAAACAAATGTTAATCAAGAACTCCCCCAACAACACAATTGGTTGCATTTATAAAGTTCCTTGCAAGGAATGTAATATGTTTTACTTAGGCCAGACAGGCAAAGATCTTGCAACTAGAATTAAACAACACAAATACAGTGTTAGGACAGGCCAGGAATCCAATGCTCTGTTTCTTCATTTGAGGGATAACAAGCATTGCATTGACTGGGATAATGCCTCCTCAATATTACCATGTAATTCAATTGATAGTAGGAACATCATAGAATCTAGTCTTATTAAACATACCGAAGCATTCAACATGAATTTGAGTAACGGCATGTACAAGCTGGACAATTTTGTAATTAAGAAGATTTGTGATCAGGTGAGAAGGCGGGTCACTTGACCATCTGACCTGACCACCAACCGTTGTGTGCTATTTAAAGATTAGTAGGGTCATTACCTAATACCTGACCATTGTGGACCTGGTCTCACCCTCCTCTGTATATATACACCTTGATTTGATGTTTATTTTCATTGTCTAATTTATCATGTATCAAAGTAATATTACTAAAAATTGTGTAGGTAGTATGCAGCTACCAAACAGGTAGATACTACTGCCTGGGAAGATATTGGAAGCATAATGTGTTGTCTAATGGTAGACCCTGCTGCCATATGGCATCACGAAAATTGTGACCAAGTCCCAGGTTCAGCGCTGACCTGACTTTCTGCCTCATTTACACACAATTGCAGTTTGAATTGTTCCTCTAACTTTGACAACACAACATACATACAGTATATTATTTCTCACTTTTGATTTTTTTTTTACTTTTTGTATTTATTTATGGTTAGTTACTTAAAATAAGGCCAATTCACTTCAAGTAATGGCATCAAATGTTACCAGCTGGTGTAGTGTAAACACTAGTGACGTCACTTAAGCGTCTGTATTTAACTGTCAGTAGTTTCAAGAATTAATGCAGTCATTTACTGAATATTCCTTGTAAAAAAATAAATTTTAAATTAATTATTTATAGAAGTATTATTATCAGTAAATATACCGATATGCATTACTGACCACCTCCAAACCTAAAAATAGCCCAATCTGGCAGTCACTTTCCCTTTCTTGTCTCCTCACTGGCAAATGGGGGGGGCATGGGGAGTAGGGTGTGTCAATTTAGGGGGTGAACTGGCTAAATTGAAAATCGAGTAATTTGGTAGCAATTTATTGTAGTCTTTAAGCATGCAAAACAATATTCTGGCATAAATTTTTTTTTATAATAAGTCCTACCAACATCAAATGGATTTTTAAATGTACATATTTGTGAATTTATAACATAACCAGCGTTTGCACACATGTTACTGTTTCAAGTTTCAAATTATTATATTTTATTATCCGTAGTCAATTTGAAAGTAACCAATGCCTTCATACTCTCTTTGCTTTGGTTTCTTGTCATCAGTAGTCTGCTTGCTATTTGTGCTTTGATGTAACCTTCTCGCCTCTCGTGGCTGTAAACATGGCCAGCTGCTTCTGTGACCATTTTCACACATCTCTCCACACTTTGAGTGTGGGAAGGCCACTTCGGCACCTGCATTGGAGTCTCTTTAAGGTTTCTCAATTCTTGGCGAGTTAGACTTGTTGTCAATGGTGGCTCTAAGACTTCCAAACTCAAGTCAACCAATTCTGACAATTTGGTGGCATTGACGTTTATTGGGGGAACTTTTCTTGAATGAAACGAACAGTCTCCCAACTGGTCGTCATCTATTAGCGTTCCTCTAATCTTTAGAATGACTTCTACAGCCTCGGTTCGGAGATTGGTACATTGACTGCAAAGCATTGCTTGCAAAACTGCTTCTGATCGAGCATACCAAGCGGACCTTCTTGCCACAGGTAACACGATGTCCCTCACTACCTTCCTCTGTGTTCTTACTAGCTGCAATTGAAACAAAAGGTGATTGGGCCCATCCACCCACATAGGATTAAGTTTCACACTAACCCACTGGGGAAGATAAACTCCAATAATAAATTCAACAATTAACCTCAAATTCTTCAGTACTTTGCCCTTCAATTCGTGTTTGGAAATCCAAATCCTGCAGAAACGAAGAGCTGTAGTTAACCAACGGCTGTGACTGACAGGTCCAATCTCCAAGAGAGCCAATGACTGAGGCACTTCTCCTGATCTTATTGCTTGGGCAATACGATAAGCATAGGATTGATCTGTGCTGAGATCGTTGATGACTCCTTCAGACAACGCCGGAAGGGGAGGGCCAACTTCGACCTTTGGAAAGGTTGTATTTATTTCTAGTTGTGTTGCTTCATCCAGCATGATGCCAAGGGGACCTGACCACTTGTTGTTGCTCTTTGTAGGACCATCAAGTTCCTGGATGAGATGACGAAGAGGTAGCTCGCCTGTATGTAAATCACATACAATCCAAACAAGTCTTCTTCCTAGTTTTTTCTCTAAATGCGTCATTACACCCCCCTGCCATCCGGTGTTCACTGCAGTTGAATCTCCACCAACAGCCTGCAGTGAACTGCCAAGTCCTCTCTCCTGAACCCAACATAAAATATGATCAGCAATGACCTCTGCATGTTTCTTCCCTTCT
>CAUDMG010002871.1:0-15000 GCA_958450375.1 Homarus gammarus | reverse complement strand
GAGCTGAAGCTGGAAGAGAACGTGCCTCGGACCTTCGGAGAACGATGACTTGACCTTGGTGTTGAACCAATTTGGCAAGTAGACACTCACGATGAATTGGACAATAAGTCTCAGGTTGTGAAGCTGGTTCCCTTTCAGTTTATGATGAGCGACCCAAATTCTGCAGAACCTGAGAGCCGTTGTGAGCCACCTAGAATGTGAGACTGGACCTATCTGCAGGTAAGCAAGTCTATCAGGCATGACCCCAGTTTTGATGGCACTGCAAATCATGTAACCATAGTACTGGTCAGTACTCAGGTCGTCAATGACAGTATGTGCAAGCTCAACGAGTGGAGGGCCAACTGTGATTTCTTCAAAGCTCGGATTTATTTCTAACTCAGTGGCAGAGTCCAGCATCTTGCCAAGAGGACCAGACCATCTGTTGTTTGAAAGAGTCTTGCCATCCAGCTCCTGGATCAGATGTCTGGGTGGCAACTCGTTGGTGTGGAGGTCACAAACAATCCAGACCAGCTTCCTCCCAATCTTCCGCTCTATCCACTGTATGACCCCCCCTTGCCACCCTGTGTTCGTGTTGGTGCTGTCCCCTCCAATGGCCTGCAGGGTCTGGTCTACGTTCCTCTCTCTGAGCCAGTTCACAATGTTATCTGCCACTATCTCAGCTGGTTTCCTGATGTCATCTTCCTCTGGAGTGAAATGCCACAAATACTTCCCTCCTGGTTCACTGCAGCAGTAGTAGTGTTCCTCCTTCACCATGGCAGGGAACAACTTGTCAGAATCTCCAACTTTCATGAACACTTTAGTGTCATCCCTTCTCCCATCAAAGAACAAACAATTGATTCCATTTTCTCTTATCCCCTTATCAAACTCCTCTTCTAGGTTACTGACAAGTTTCTCCTGAGCTCTCCTTACTTTGTTATGATCTACCACCAGGTGAACATCATCAGGTGTTATCAAACCACCGTCAATCCAGGCAGCTGTTGCTATCTCTGCAGTTTCTCTGAGACCAGTGTGGTGTCGCATGCTGGCCAGAGCTATGCTCGGGATATCTTTTCTATTTCGAATCTTATGCCTGGAAGGTTTGGGATCATTATTTTCTGGGTTAGGGAAAAAGTCACCATTCTCCTGGTCAGCACTCGGATCAGCCATGGGGAAGTCATTAAACTCTGAATCAGCTTGACTCCAATCATCGGCCTTTTTTACCTCACCCTGGGCCTTCTCAAGTCTCTCTTCCTCGGCAACTCTTCTCCTCTTCTGTCTCTCTGTGGCAGCCTCCTGTCTCTTGGACTCCGGAATATTTTGGCTAGAAATCATGAGAGCCCCTATACTGCCAGTCTTCTCTCTCTGTGCTTTGACAAATGCCAGTTCGATCACAGGAATCTTCAGTTCACGCTTGCAAATACAGGAGATGTGGGCCTCGGATTTACAGTCACGATCGCATCCAAACTCAGGACAGAGAACAATTGGGCACTTGCAAGTAATTATGTCAAATAACTGGTCCAGTTGCTTGGCAAAGCTGTCCTTAACTGCAAGTTTTCCTCTCCCAAGAGAGATATCTCTTGCCTTTTCCCAACTGGCTAGCAGTCTCTCACTAATCTTCTTCTGACTTATGACTGGAGGCTTGAACTGAGTGTTAGCCAGAGTGTACTGTGCCAAGACAGCTTTGGTCATATCACTGGCAATGTCTTTGTTTGTGTAAGTTCTTTGGTTCTTTTCACTGATTTGCCTGATTAAAACACCGCATCTCAAAGCATCTCTCAATGTAGGCAACTCCGACTTCAGGAGCTCTCTCCCAGACCCAAGATAGTGACCGAGATGGCTGGATTTTTGGTTCCTCGTCCTGACACAAGCAGCCATCGCAAATATTATCAACTTATAAATGCATCAGAATCTGAAACAGAAAAAAATATTGTTAGTTGGGTTGTTAAAGAATGAAGTCAGAAAGCAATGTTCACTATTTAATTGTAATGCACTAATGCAGCTGTACGTTAGATTTTCGATAAATTTCACGCTAAAATTTACCTAGCAAAAGGTTGCAAAATATTGAAACTGAAATTATTTTCTGTTTATATACACTAAAATCTACCAAAAAAGTGATGGGCCATTAGTTTTAGCTGATCTTCCCTCCTATGACACACCCTAATGGGATATTGGGTGATTGATTACAGCTCACCAAAAAGCACATAAAAAAAGGGGGGGGGGGCAGTAAAGTACACTTACTTTGAGATGAGTATGTAGAAGGTTCCTGGTTGATGATGGGAATTAGAAGTGGGGGTGGAGGAGAAGGAAGAAGAGAAGGAAGTGGGGATGGAGCAGAAATCACCTTTCAGGGGACCCAGGCTTGATGCCATCATTTCACCAATAAAATTTTAAGTTCACTAGGTGTAATTCAAGATTATTTTCTTTAAATCAACAATGCACTGTGCTATATATTATCAATGTTAACTAAATTTCAGAATGACCAATAATTTCAATGAAAAATGCTAAAATATTCAAGACACCAACAAAATAGATGTCACTCCACTGTCAACAGAGCCCAACTGTTGCCTTGTGGCTGTGTCAAGCTGCTGATGGGTGCACAAAAAACTAGTTCCCTGTGCTGCATGTACTGTACAGTGATCCCTCGGTTAACGAACGCCTCGGTTAACGAAATTTCGGTTAACGAACTGCCTTCCATAAGAATCTTCAATTCGGTAAACGAATTTCTTACGAACCGACCTCAACATGTTTTCGCTTGCACTGGCCGGGCAACCAGCTTTAGTATCAGTCTGCCAATACATTAATCGGGTCTAGGGCTTAAATTCCTTACTATTTTAGTAAATATCAAGAAGTTTATACTATTCAATAATTTTAAAAGTTTAATATTCAATTTTTTAAATGCGCGGCATCCAGCCTCTTAACACAGCAAACAGGCGTTAGTCTCTCTCTGTTTTCACTGGAGGTAACATCTTGCTCGAGACTCTCTTCAACTAAACGCGTTTTTCCTGTGTTTCCAAGCAAATTATTGGTCATTTTGAAATATATTTTACATATTGACAATATATAATGCAGTGCAGTGTTGATTTAAAGAAAATAATCTTGAAATCCACCAAGAGAACTGAAATTTTATGGGTGAAATGGTGCCATGGGGTGACTTCTCTTCCACCCCAATGCCTTCTCTTCTTCCTTCTCCTCCACCCCAATTCTAATTCCCATCATCATCCAGGAGCCTTCTACATACACACCTCAAAGTAAGTGAACTTTTCTACCATTTTTGTTGAATTTAGGAAATTTTCGGTGAGCTGGAACCAATTACCCAAAAACCCATTGAAACAATGGTTTCGGTTAACGAACTTTTCGGTTAACGAACAACCTGCTGGAACAGATTGAGTTCGTTAACCGAGGGACCACTGTATTATCAATATGTTAAATAAACGTCAAAATGACTAATAATTTTAATATAAAAATGCAAAAAATATTAAAGAGCACAACTTTATTGACATTTACTCCACTGGAAACGAATGTAAACATAGAACAGATTACTGAATTAGCAGACTAGCCCATCAGCTGATGCTCACAACAAAACATGATGTTTGTAAGTATTTCGTTGATCGAATTTTGAGTTTCTCAGAGGATGTTTAACTGTTTCTCTTTGGTTTGTTTTTATTCTCTTCACCACTTTTGGCTCATTAGTGACTTGGTCAATCAGTCACATCTCTGTTATGCACTGTTGGCAAGTAATGAGCATGCACCTGCCAGTGATAGCTAATGCCACAGGCCTCAGTGATGTACCACAAAGGTTTGAAAATGCCCTATATAAACTCAAAAACAAGTGACATAAATTTAACTAAATCTGACAAAACTAACCAAACCATTGGAGTGGATTGGTCTGAATTCAGTACCTCGGAAAACTGAATGAACTTCAAGATAAATAAACAAGAGAAACTCCACTCCAACCCCTTCAAGAATAAGGTAACCAGTGTTAATTCTAAGCAGAATAAATTAGCCAAGTACAGTAATTACTATCATATTCACCACTTACCAGCTTACTAACTGCTTTCAGCGGATATCCCAGTTAGCACTCAGGATACATTCCTAGATAACAAGAGTGCTATCCCAAACAGCACTCTAAGGGGTCATTATATTATTGTATAGCTACAAGGAGAGGCATTCCCGATGACGTTATTTTTTACCTATGAGATGTACAGTATTGTATATGAAGAGTACAAGTAACATATCTTTACTAATTAATGAATAACAAATAAACAACATTGTATTACGAAATTTACGATTGATAGTTGTTTGACGAATAAAGACAAATATAGTAGAAAGAGTATGTCAGTGAGATGCAGTGGGTGGGATGGGGGAGGCAGTGGATCACACGGTCCTGCTCTGGCTGAAGCTAATCCATCTCTGCATCACCCAAATATACTAACATGAATGACATGAATACAGAAACAAATAAAAAAGACTTACCATTCCTGTAAAAACATTTGAAGGTGGAGAACTGTCTGTAATCCATTTACTGAGGATTTGTGCATAGTTGTCTGCATCTTTCTTGCCTTCTACAGTAAGGGCATAAAACTTGGTTGGTGACACAACACGACTGATCCAGAGTCTATGTTTCTTCATCCTGGATCTAAATCCTCTTCTCTGACCTGTGAGTTTTACAGTGAAGGCAATAAACACATTTCATCTTTGGAAACTTACATCCACACACCCTTATTATCACAACAAAAGTGCCTGTACAAGTACTTCTTAAGGAAAAGTGGAACGTGAGAAGATTTATTAGCCTGACCTGACCACCATGGCTCTTATATTATTTTTTGGCTGGAAAGTGAAGACAGTGTTACCTGAATCAATAGAGGTACAGTATCCCTCCCTCATTTAATGATGGGGATGTGTTTGTGAAAACCTAACATAAAGCAAAATTATCGCTAAACAAGGGATAACACAGAGAATCGGTCTTCAGGAAAATTTTTCACCTAAATACATTATAATTAACAATAGTGTGACATAATAATAAACTACAGTGAAGTATCGCTCACCAAACTGCCATAAAATGTCAGGCTTCACCTCCAACCTCAAGGACTAGCAGGAGATCTTGGCCTTCTCTGATGAGGGAGGTGAAACAGCAGCATGCTTATCTGACATTTTATGGAAGTTCATTCATTTTACACACCGTCACAATATACGACCAGTCTGTACACCAGAAACAGCAAAGCACGGAAGACAACGATCAAACGACAGGAGGCAAACACTTAAGTGTACATTGTGGGTGCGAAGGTAGCATAAACAAATACAGCAACAGTAGAAATGCATAATTGAGGCACGGAATCGTGTTCTTTCCCATTTCCCTCCAAGAGTTTTTCCACCTTCCCTGTGAGTCTAGATTACAGTACAGAGTACATGTATTGGTAAACCGAGTTTTGACCTAATGTTAAATGAGCAATGGTGTTAAAAATGTTAAATTGGTAAACCAAATTATCATTACATGACTTAACGCTAAACGAGGGATACCTGTACTGTCCAGCTGAGACTTACTACCATATCGTCCAGTGGTGCTAAATCTTGTGTTTGTATAGCCACATTTGACACAATTTTTTTCTTTAAAGTCATTTTGGTTACGGCAACTTGGGTCTTGACAACGCCACGTATCTGAAGGATTAAATTGTAAGGCATCAAACATCACCCTATTCAGTACTGTAGCTGCAAAGACAGTGAGAAAAACAAACCGATGCTAAATGAATCTGAATAGTACATAATATGATGGCTAATTGCATCTACTTTTAAGGAGGGAGTAGCTACCTCCTGGGCAAATTCTATATTCTAACGGTATAAAATTTGAAATGCATATAAAAAAAAGGTGAGAAGGCAGCAGAATGTACAGTATACTTACTCCTAGGCAAACTTCCTCTGTCAGAACTGTCAGAACTCTGTAAAACAAAGGATTAATTGTTAAAATCAATTTTTTTTAATAGCATGCTTAAAGGACACTGAACATGTTACAGTATACAGTGAAACCTCCACATAATGAACTTTGGCTAATATTTATATCTTGATTGTTGCTTGTTTGCCGGACAATTTTGATCTCATTTTGCTAAATATTTGATGCATAATACAATGAGATAGACTAGGGACTGTCAGTTGGTTGAAAATGTTCAAAGGAGGGCCACCAGACTGGTGCCTGCACTTTGGCACCTCAGATACCCTGAGAGATTGGAGCTCCTAAACTTGCCTAGCTTATACTACAGACGGGCAAGGGGTGACCTAATTGAGGTGTATAAGCATCTCAAGGGGCACTCCTCAGTCGAGTGTCCTTACTTGGAGCTGGCGGACGCTCACCCCACAAGGGGCCACAGCTCAAGATTGAAGGAGCCACAAATTCAGAAAACTGTGAGGGCAAACTTTTTTTGAGTGAGAGTTGTGAACTCTTGGAACAATCTACCAGAAAGTGTTGTGACGGCACCGAGTGTAAGCTCTTTCAAGACAAAACTTGACCAACACTGGAGCAGGTTCAGGTACATTCAGGAGCCAGTGCATGCCCAGTATACTTGCCAACAGTGCGTAACAAGAAGTGACCGATCGGACAAGCGGCTAACGAGCCGATCTTTTGATGAAGAGGATAAAAGAAAAGGAAAAGTAATAAGAGACGTGACCGATCACCCAGGCGGCTGAAGAGCCGCTTGGTGAAGAGGATAAAAAGGAGTGAGTGGGTGAGAGCAGCAGTGTCTTTATTTACAACAAAAACTAAGGACAAAAACATGAATACAAAACGTGCTAGTCCTCCACGTGATTCCTTTAGCCTTGAGGAAAGAAATAGGTTTTTTTTTCATTAGTTGGCTGGATCATTATTTCCATCTTTTTCTATCAAATGGAACCAAAGAACACTTCTCCAAACTGAAGCAAAAAAATCATTCAACCTGCCCCTAAATTGGTGCTGAACCATACCTGGTTATGAACTCAAAGAGTAGTTTTCTGATTTTCAACTCAAAATATTCACTTGTTGCCATTATATGAAATCAAAGTTGAAGCTGTTTTTGAATTTTGTTAATGTGTTATGAACGAATTTGATCTTAATTTACGGCACAAATCAATAATATCTGAGATTAGCCCCCTCCTCCCATCTTAGAATCTAGAGATTTGCTATAAAAATCAAGGTAAAAGTGTTCCAAACACATCGAAAACCACCTGAAAAACAATTTTTAAGCTAACCTTACCTAACATGGGGGGGGGGGGGCTTCACACTCATTCAATGTTCTGGGTGTGTACTGTACATATATGAGACGAATATGGCTGTAATATGTAACTCTGTACTATTTACCATTATTGATTCAGGTCTCTGTATTATATGTTTTATAATCATACTCCCTTTTGTCACCAAGCGTTAGTTCAGGCTTTGGGCACATGCGCGCTGTACGCGCATGCACAGAGAGAGATACCCAGAGAGATTCCAAGACAGGACGCTGTTTACCCCTGTCTTAACTCCTTTTTGTGTTTGTACCAGAAATAGAACTTACGGACTTGACATCAGTGTGTTTCCTTTACCCCTGAGTGTAAGGACCACCTGAGTGTAAGGACCACCTGAGTATCCCACATGGCACAGTGTTTAGCTGGGACATCACATTATTCAGAATTGGAGTGGATACAGAATCTCTCTCGGAGCCGCCATCTTGTCAACTTCTCTTGTCGAGTGGATCTAGGCACGTACCTCAACAAGATATTCCTGGATTTACAGTGCAGTGCTTTTTCAGTGTTGTGTGTGCCCTTTAGTGTCTTTAAAGTGTTTCCCAGTGTTCCTGCACTTTTTACAAAAGAGGGGAGCCTTTTTAAGACCTATGGGAGAGCTCAAGTTTTGACATCCACCCCCGTTCATGTCTCGACCGGCACTGAGCTTCCGCGCTAGCCAGCCTGCCCCGAGTACACGCACGAACGAACGCACACACACAGACGCTCGCAGATATCTTCCATTTAAAGACGATTGCTCTTCTGCTCACTTATTAATTACAATAATTGTGAGAGAAATAAACCAGGCCATATGGAAGATCAGGAATTTATTGGGTTTTCTTCAGATACCCAACAAGCTCAACTTTAGACGGATGTCGGTGCAGTAAGTGGACTCCAAGTGGATCGGAAAGTGGATCAAGCGGCCCCACCCACCCTTAGCCCCCACTACACACGTCCGCAATCTGCCACAGGTGTCGACTTCCTTCATTTAATTCAGTTTTTGGAAGAAAACCGACGACAAGACGACATCAGGAGGCGACAGGAAGACGATGAACGAAGACGTGAAGAGAATCACAGACGTCAACAAGAAAATGCCAGATTCAGTGCCATTATCGAGTTGTTGGCACCTGTTAACCTTCAAGCAGCTACTACACCTGCCTCTTCGTCCACAGGTGCACCTGCAGGGTCCTCTTCAACTTCTTTGCCCCCACCCACAGAAAGCACTCGCTCAGAGTCCACCGCCACTCCAAGCTGATGCCTCGTTCCAGGTATTCCGTGAATGGCGTCGGAGGTGGGACGATTATTCGATGATGGTCGATTTATCAAGGTTGCCTAGGGAGAAACAGCTGATCCAGATGAGGATGTGTCTCACCCTAGAGACGCAACGTATCCTGGAGCACACCCTGCAAATTCCCCACGACACAGACAAGACTGTGAAGGACGTCTTGGATGCTTTACAGACGCATATCAAGGGTCTCCGCAACGAAGCTCTCCGTAGGAGAGAACTTCTCACTTCTAAGCAGCTGGAGGGCGAGTCGTTTGCCGATTTTTACGTACGACTCCGACGCATCGCTGAGGAGGTTGACGTTTGTCCTGGGAACTCGTTGACTTGTGAGGAAACACAGCTGAAGATGATTATCCTCATGGGCGTGCGGGACAAAGAGCTAATTCAGAAGCTTATCTCCCTCGACACTGCCTCTTCTCTACAGGATGTTGTCACCACCTGCCGCTCTTACGAAATCCACCAGAAGTGCGACTTCTGCCATTCGTGCTCCATCTAACCAGCTGTGTGCCATCTCCGCATATAAGAAGAACAAAGGACGTGACCGGACTTCAGCTTCACATCCGACTTCAGCTTCGCATCAATCTTCAGCATCACTTCAGACTTCGACGCCAGGTCATTCCTGCCAGTATTGTGCTCGTCGGCATGGTTCTGAATGCCCTGCCGCTGACAGCACCTGCAATAACTGTGGCCGTCGTGGTCATTGGGCTAGGACACTGAAGTGCCCTGCCAACAACGTTCAGTGCCGCTCCTGTAGCCGCATTGGACACTATGACAAATGCTGTCAGTCACAGAAGAAGAATAATACTACTTGCAAGTCTCAGGCGGCGAAGAACAAGTGCTGTCGTCGCGTGGGATCCTCTTCTTCCCCTGTCAGCAAGACACCTCAACCCATCTGTGTTCACCTGTCATACGGCGACGTTACATCCCGTATCCAGATGCTTCCTGACACAGGTGCGGACGTCACAGTCATCGGCACAAGACACCTCGACATTCTGCGGATCCCTAGGAGCAGCTTGCAACCACCGTCAACTTCTACAACGCTCACCGCAGATGGGTCTACAATGGCACCTGCTCTGGGTACATTTCAGGCTACCCTCACCCTAGGTAAGCAGTCATGTTCTGCCAGGATTCAGGTCCACAAAGGTGTTCCGATGCCACTACTGTCTTATGGCCACTATCAAGAGTTGGCCATAATATCTTCAGACTTCCCTAAGCCAATTCTGGAAATAAAACATGTCAACAGGTGCAAGGAGCTGCCCCTCCCACCCAATACGTCACCTTCTGCAGCCAGGGAGTTCTTCCTTCTGCAATTCAAGGACGTGCTGGTTTCCAAGGAGGACCTCAAGACGGCTCCACTCAAGCCAATGGCTGGCTCCCCCATGAGAATTCACCTGAAGGATGACGCAGTACCTTTCGCCATCCACACACCGAGACAGATACCCTTCGCTTTCCAGAGCCAAGTTAAGAAGGAACTCGACTCTATGGTAGCCCAGGGGATCATTAAGCCTGCTGGTGACGACCCCTCGGATTGGTGTCACCCCATGGTAGCAGTCGCCAAGAACATTACTGGAGTTCGTATCACCGTCGACCTCACCAAGCTGAATAGCCAAGTTTCCCGCCCGACCCACACTTCACCAACACCCTTTGCCGCTATACGCAGTGTGGACCCGAAGGCAAGGTACTTTACTACAGCAGATGCCTTATGTAGGTACTGGCAGATGGAACTTGCGGAAGATCAGCACCTCACGACGTTCATCACACCGTACGGCCGATTTCAGCACTGCAGAGGACCTATGGGTTTCGCGGCTACTGGCGATGCTTTCTGCCTCCGTGGTGACATGGCCCTTCAGGGTGGGGCGAACTGTGTCAAGGTCATCGACGACGTGCTCCTATATGACGAGGATTACTCCACGCATTTTGAGCGTATTCACCAGATGCTCACCAGGTGTCGCAAGTACGGGATCACCCTCAACAAGGATAAGTTTGTGGTCGCCGCACCTAGTGTGAACTTCTGTGGGTACACCCTCTCAGGCAAGGGCATCTCGGCTGATCCTGGAAAGGTCAGCGCGATCCGGGACTTCCCAACTCCTGCCAACCTGACCGACCTCCGCTCGTTCATAGGCCTGGTAAACCAGTTGGCCGAGTTCACCCCCGACATTGCCGCTGCAGCACAGCCCCTACGCCCCCTGTTGAGCCCCAAGAGAACATTCACCTGGACAGCTGACCATGATGAGGCATTCCGTCGCGTCAAGACAGCTCTCCTTAGCCCACCTGTTCTCGCTTCCTTCGACCCGGCCCTGCCAGTTGTCCTCCAGACTGATGCCTCTCGCCTCTACGGGATTGGATACGCTCTGCTACAGGACCACGGCAATGGACGCCTTCGTCTAGTTCAGTGTGGCTCTCGGTTTCTCACTGACGCCGAGACTCGCTACGCCACCATCGAACTGGAGCTGTTAGCCGCCGTCTGGGCCATGTCCAAATGTAGGTTGTATCTGATCGGCCTACAACACTTCAACCTCATGACGGATCATCGGCCACTCATCCCGATCCTGAACCACTACTCCTTGGATGCGGTCGAGAATCCCCGCCTCCAAAACCTAAAGGAGAAGATCTCGCCCTACCTCTTCACAGCTGTGTGGCGTGCTGGCAAGCTGCTCTGCATCCCTGATGCTTTGTCACGAGCCCCAGTCAGCCACCCCAACCAGAGGACGAGATCGCATGTGCTGATGCTACTGCACACCTCAGGACTGTAGTGACCGTGAATGCCGTCATCTCAGAAGAGTTTCCACCGCAGGACGCCGACAGGACTCTTCAGGAACTCCGAGCCGCGGCAAGAGCGGACCCTTCATACATCTGTCTACTGAACTGCGTGACCTCGGGATTTCCCTCCAACTGGTACGACTTACACAGCTCTTTACTCCCATACTGGAAGATGCGGGACGACCTCTATGCTGATGGCGACCTCGTCTTGTATGGAGCAAGAGTTGTGGTTCCTGCCGCCCTCCGCCGCCTCACCCTAGCCCACCTGCACGACAGCCACAGGGGTGTGGAAGCTACGAAGCGCCGGGCGAGACGAGCTGTTTTTTGGCCAGGCATCGACTCCAACATCGCTAGTTCCGTTCAAGTCTGCGAGCCATGCCAGGTGCTGCAGCCTAGTCAGCAGCAGGAACCCCTCATGAACAACGACAACCCTACGAGGCCCTTTGAGTCCGCCTCTGCGGATTTCTTCGTTGTGGCGGGAAAGTCTTTTCTCGCCATCGCCGACCGGCTCTCAGGGTGGCCTGTTGTCGTTCCCTGCGGAGGCAACACTACTGCCTCTCATACAGTACGTATGTTCTGTCGCTACTTCCGGGAAGTTGGTGTCCCTCTCCGCCTGAGGACTGACGGCGGGCCCCAGTTCACCAGCAATGACTTCCGGGACTGCATGGAGCGATGGGGAGTTCATCATGTGGTGTCCTCGCCACATTATCCCCAGTCCAATGGACATGCCGAGGCTGCCGTAAAGTCCGTCAAGCATCTCATCCTCAAGACGGCACCCTCAGGCAACATTGACCGTGAGAAGTTTGACCGGGGTTTATTGGAATTGCGAAATACCCCCAACTTCACAGGTCGCTCCCCAGCACAGATGTTATACGGCCACCCACTACGGTCATGTGTCCCTGCCCATCCTGAGTCCTTCTCGAGGGAGTGGCAGGCCAAGACCGAGGACTGCGATCGTCGTGCAGCCGCCCGTGCTGACCAGGTAAAGGCACAGTACAATCAGCACGCCCGACCCCTTCCCAGGTTGAGTATCGGGCAAACAGTTCAGGTTCAAGACCCGACGTCTCACCGCTGGGACAAGGTCGGGGTGTCATGGGCTGCGGCAAGACCAGGGATTACGAGGTCCGCCTCCCTAGTGGTCGGGTATGGTGGCGGAATCGCCGCTTCCTTCGTTCAGTACCGTCCCCTAGTAGTGAACCCCTCCCCCACATCCCTGTGAACCCTTGCTTGGACGAGAAAAGTAAGTCCTCATTTAGTGACCCCCTAGTTTTCCCACGTTACTCTCAAAGGCTCCTGGAAAAAGAGTCCGCTTGAGATTGCACTACGAGCGTGAGGGGGGAGGGAGGTGTACATATATGAGACGAATATGGCTGTAATATGTAACTCTGTACTATTTACCATTATTGATTCAGGTCTCTGTATTATATGCTTTATAATCATACTCCCCTTTGTCACCAAGCGTTAGTTCAGGCTTTGGGCACATGCGCGCTGTACGCGCATGCGCAGAGAGAGATACCCAGAGAGATTCCAAGACAGGACGCTCTTTACCCCTGTCTTAACTCCTTTTTGTGTTTGTACCAGAAATAGAACTTACGGACTTGACATCAGTGTGTTTCCTTTACCCCTGAGTGTAAGGACCACCTGAGTATCCCACATGTACCACCATATACAAATCTACATAATAAACTGTTAAATATCTCGCTTATATGTAATTTGCACCAGAAATGCCATAGAAGAAAAGTGTCTTAGAATTGTCAAAATTACCGATTGCAACAAAGGATTTCACGAGTTTGTTCAGTGGCAACAAGTGAAATACCAAAATATCTCCGTTGGGTAAAATGCGCCAAAAAGTCAGAGGAAAACAGTCTCGTTTTTGTCTGAAATTATGATTAGACAAAAAACTGCTATATCTACTTATGTGCCAGAGTGATGTGATGGCACCGAGTGTGAGCTCTCTCAAGACCAGACTTGACCAGCACTGGAGCAGGTTCAGGTACATTCAGGAGCATGCCCAGTACTTGCCAACAGTGTGTAACAGAGACATGACCGACCGCTCAAGCAGCTAACGAGCTGATCAGTGGCAAAGAGGATAAAAGGAAAAGGACGTCCTCTACCAGACAAATGGTAATAGTAATAAGTAATAGTAATAGACTATTACAGGGTTTTTAAAGTAAAAGTAATATATTTTGGGGGGCTGTAATAGAAGGCAAAGTAACAGATAAGTCTATTGCCTTTCTATTACAAAAACTTCTTTAACTCTTAGGTTGTCAAAAATGTTCTCATAATTACTGAATTGCTGCTGTCATTCACCAGTCTTCTTTGACAAGGGAATAACATAAACCAACCATAATATACATGCTTGTTTGCAACACATAAAAATTTCCTGCAGATTTATATTATTTCATTATACACAAGAATATATTACTGCAAAATGTAGATGAAATAGGAACATACTGACAATTACGCCAAAAATACTACAGTATAAGGCAACCATAGCTCCTACATCTCCAGGCTCCATGTGTGGTGACTGGCTGTATTGATCCTGTAGAGTTCGCAACCAAAAGTAATAGATGACAAAAGTTAATAGTAAAATTATCATTTCGGTCACACACCTAGGTAACTTTTTATTGTAGCACCGTTCACTTGTAGCAAGTTTAAAATATATTTTTCTTGTGTATTTGTGTGTGCTGAGACCAATTATGACCTTCCTTTTTGGCGGAAATTAGCCTTTTTTTTTTTTACGATTTTTTTTTCGTTTGATGTTTTCCGAGAAAAAAAGTGGCTAAGCGGCTACAAAATACACAAAACATTAGAAAAACAATAACCAAACCTAACCAAACTTAACTGAATAACCATATGATGGAATCACCGATTTCTTACCTTATTGGACTGGTTCTTGTCCGTCGTTGCATTCTGGGATTCTTACACAACGCCACATATGTTGGTCTTTGCGATATTTACATTCAGTCTTGCTCTTAGTACACTTTACTGAGGTTGGAAGAACACCATGCGATCGAAAAAATGCTATAGTTTCTTCGTTTTTTTCCAAAAACTCGCAATCAGCTCCATATACTTTAAGTGACACCCATCGCAGACTTCCATGGTCAGAACTGAACTTGAATTTCAAAATACAGTATGAGAGACCAAAAAGAATACTCGAATTTGATTGGGCCAAAAATACCACGAATTAAACCCAAAAACATTTTAATTGCTTCCAAAATAAAAAAGGCTTTTGATTGGCCGCGTGACGTGTACAGCAACGTGTGCACAGGTTGATTTATGAAGGGGACGCAGGAGACACGCAGTGTTGGAGGAGAGGCAGACGATAATGGCGTGATGTTAATGGAAGAAAATAGAAAATATTTTGGAAGAGCTATCTCCGTTATTGTACATTTCCGCCGCCGGAAATGTAGTAGAAGAAAATTATCTTATAATTAGACGTCTTATTCGAATATAATAGACTAGTGGTAGGAATGAACGGAGCTACAAGAAAATAATACCCACACCTATTTGGAAGGGTCTTACTTTCTTGTAGCTCCGTTCATTCCTACCACTAATCTATTATCATATTCGAATAAGACGTCTAATTATAAGATAATTTTCATCTACTACATTACCGGCGGAAATGTACAATAACGGAGATAGCTCTTCCAAAATATTTTCTATTTTCTTCCATTAACATCACGCCATTATCGTCTGCCTCTCCTCCAACACTGTGTGTCTCCTGCGTCCCCTTCATAAATCATCCTGCG
>CAUDMG010002870.1:0-47280 GCA_958450375.1 Homarus gammarus | reverse complement strand
GTGTTTGTGTTCTCTCCTGTATATAGAACTTATTATTCAGAACCTAACATGGCGCAGTGCGTAGTCTTACTGGATAATTACGAGTGATAGTGCAAAGTTTGTAGAAAGCCGGCTAGGGTCCCCTCCCGTCTTGGGTCAAGCCTTGGGTCAACTCCCGCGCCATCTCTCCTCGAAGAATTTCAGCAACTTTGAGCAGTGTCAGTGACAGTGATTTTCTGTGAAGTGTTTAGTGCATTGTGTGTTCGTGCCATTCATGTGTGACCTTGTTCTAAAGGATTCCCAAGGTATACGGCACGTTCTGGGCATTTGTAAGGAGTAAAGTTCAGTGCACCCGTCTCTGACCGCGTCCTGAGGGTAACTAGACTGACTGGGAGTCGCCGCGCCTCTCCCTCCACCCCCCTCACAGCGCCGCCTCCACCCCCCCTCACAGCTGGGGCGAGACGCTTTGCCGGCCCAGGACACACACTCACTCGCACACGACACTCGCTGACCGCGCGGCTTCCTTATATATATTTTATATATATAACCTACTTATCTGTGTATTTAATTAATTTTTTGTCTGAAATCTTGTTGATACGACGGGCTGACCGGTCAACACTGATTTAAGACATAGTACACAGAGGAAGTAGTTATGTCTCACGCCTTACGTAGCCGTGGACCCAGCGTCTGGATGACTCAGGCGGGTGATAGCCCCGCAGAGATGGATGACCAGACCGGCCACGACGCTTCAGCCCCCACATCGCGCAGTCCCTCACCTCAATATTCAGCGTTGTCTCCAGAGATAATTGCTTTACTGAAGTTTATGAGAGATGAGAAACGCGAGGATGAAGCCCACAGACGTTTGGCGGATGAGCACAGAAGGCAAGCAGAGGCAGAACGAGACAACCAACGGAGATTGGAAGACAGTGAACGGTTTGAAGCCTTGATATCTCGCCTCACTGTTAACCAAGCCCCTGGCTCTAACACTGCCTCGGTACTGACTGGTTCAGATACCTCATCCATGCTTCCTTCACACCCCCCAGCCCCACCTAAAGCAGCAGCTCAAACGCCGCCCATCTTGAAGCCTGATGAGACTTTCCAGACTTTTCGTGAATGGCGGCGACGGTGGACTGATTACTCTACAATGGTGGATCTCCAGAGTTTGTCACAGCCTAAACAACTCATCCAGCTGCGCATGTGCCTGTCCTTGGAAATTCAGCGTGTCTTGGAACATACGTTGCAGGTACCCCCAACCTCTTTGCTGTCTGTAGAGGAGGTACTGGACGTTCTACAACGGCACATCAAAGGACAGCAGAATGAAGCTCTGCGCAGGAGGGAATTGTTTAGCTGCAGACAGATGGAGGGTGAGTCTTTTGATGCCTTTTACGTGCGTCTTAAGAGAGCCTCGGAAGAGGTAGATATATGTCCAGGCCACCACCAGCAGTGCGAGGAGACCCAGTTGAGGCAGGTGATCCTGATGGGTGTTAAGGACGAGGAACTTGTCCAACGCCTCACCTCCCTCGACTCTTCCTCTTCTCTTAAGGATGTGTTGACGATATGTCGCTCCTATGAGGCTGCCAGGTGTGCCACCTCTGCCATCCGTGCTCCCCCTACAGCTGTACGCGCTGTGTCCCGGTACAAGAAGGACAAGAAGTCCGTTCCTACGCCTTCGCCCACCACGTCCACGCCCGGTTTATTTTGCAACAACTGTGGTAAGCAGCACGGAACACAGGTGTGTCCAGCTGCTCAGTCTACCTGCAACAGTTGTGACCGTAAGGGCCACTGGTCACTCACAGTACGGTGCCCAGCCAAACGCGTCCAGTGCAATGTGTGTGGTCGTCTGGGCCACTATGACAAGTGTTGCCCTTCCAACATACCCAAGGGACCGCGTCGGCGGAAGCTTCAGCCCCCCTCCACCAGAGAGGGCCGCCCACAGTCTTCCAATCAGAGGTACGACGACTCCTGACAACGCTCGAGCCACATTAGGAATGTGTGCTCCCCCCAGCGTCCCAGGACCAAAGTCCCCCAGTACATCAGCGTCATCGTGACCTACGGCGGTGTGTCATCCCGCCTTCAGATGTTGCCCGACACCGGCGCTGATGCTACAGTCATCGGTCCCCAGCATTTGCTCTCTCCAAGTGATCTAGGACCGCCCCCCAAGGATCTCCGCTTTATGGCAGATGGTTCACAGATGACCCCGGCCCTAGGTTCACTCCAAGCACAAGTCACCTTTGGCAACAGGTCGTGTCAAGCCTGGATTGATGTGCATAACGGTGTCCAGACTCCTTTGCTGTCCTACAGACATTGTCAGGAGTTGGCCATCATCTCCCAGGACTTCCCCAAACCTATTCTTGAGGTAAAACACGCCAACAGGGTGCAAAAAGGGAGCAGCAACGACCCTGCTGCCGCCCTACCCCTGCCTCTTGCCAGTGACACCTCTCCTTCGGATGCTCGGAAGTACTTCCTGAAGGAATTCAGCGACGTTCTGGTGACCAAGTCCGCTCTGGAATCCAAGCCTCTCAAGAAGATGGCAGGCCCCCCCATGAGGATCCACCTGAGGGACGACGCGAAGCCATTCGCTATTTACACCCCTCGACTGGTTCCCCTGGCCTTCCGCGAGGCGGTCAAAAACGAGCTGGACTCCATGGTCGCCCAAGAAATTATTGTACCAACCGGCGATGACCCGTCTCCATGGTGTCACCCGATGGTTGTCGTCGCAAAACCTAAAGGTGGTGTTCGGATCACCACTGACCTTTCCAAGCTCAACAACCAGGTGTCTCGTCCTGCGCACCCTTCTCCCACGCCCTTTGCAGCCATACGCAGCGTGAACCCGAAGGCGCGCTTCTTCACGACGATGGACGCCCTGTGTGGATACTGGCAGATAGAGCTTGCCGAAGAAGACCGACCACTCACAACGTTCATCACCCCGCATGGACGTTACAGTTATTGCCGTGGCCCCATGGGATTCGCCGCTACAGGAGACGCTTTCTGTCTTCGAGGTGATATGGCTCTACAAGGTCTGGCAAACTGCGTGAAAGTGGTCGACGACATACTCGTGTACGACGAGGATTATATGGATCACCTCTGCCGTATCTACGAGGTACTCAACAGGTGCCGGAAGCACGGCATTACCCTAAATGCCGACAAGTTTGTTCTGGCCAGCTCTTCAGTTGACTTTTGTGGGTACACCCTCTCAGGGAATGGTATCGCAGCTGACCCGGAAAAGGTCCGCGCCATTACGGATTTTCCCACCCCTGCTAACCTGACCGACTTGAGGTCCTTCATCGGTCTCGTCAACCAGTTAGCAGAGTTTTCGTCGGACATCTCCGCAGCTGCTCAACCACTTCGCCCCCTGATGAGCCCCAAGAGGACATTCCTGTGGACCCCCGACCACGACAAGGCCTTCCAGCAAGTGAAACAGGCCCTGTCTCGTCCACCTGTCCTCGCCACGTTTGACCCAGCCTTGCCGACAGTTCTGCAGACAGATGCCTCACGCTTGTATGGCGTGGGATACGCCCTACTGCAGGATCATGGTGGAGGGCAGTTCCGGCTCGTCCAGTGTGGCTCGCGTTTCCTCTCTGACACTGAGACGCGCTATGCCACTATTGAGTTGGAGCTGTTGGCTGCGGTTTGGGCGATGTCCAAGTGCAGGTTTTACCTCATAGGCCTGCAATACTTTCACCTAGTGACCGACCATCGCCCGCTTGTCCCGATCCTCAACCACTACACGCTAGACGCTGTTGAGAACCCTCGCCTCCAGCGTCTGAAAGAGAAACTCTCGGCGTACATCTTCACTGCAGTGTGGCGTGCTGGTAAGGAGCTCTGCATCCCTGATGCCTTATCCCGCTCCCCTGTCAGCCGCCCTACTCCAGAAGACCATGTACTCGACGCCGACCTCGCTCTTTCCGTCAGGACTGTGGTCACTCTCCATGCCGTCCAATCCCTTCGTTCGGACCTGTCACCAGATGACGACAAGGCAATGGAGGACCTTCGAACAGCGGCCCGAGATGACCCTTCCTATGTCCGACTCGTCGAGTGTGTGAGGAATGGATTTCCTAGCAACCGCTACGATCTTCACAACACCCTGCTCCCGTATTGGAAACTCCGCGATGAACTCTACTGCGACGGAGACCTTGTTTTTGTACGGAGCACGTGTAGTTGTCCCTGCTGCATCACGTCCCCACGCCTTGGCCCGCCTTCACGACAGTCACCGTGGAGCTGAGGCCACCAAACGACGTGCACGACAGACTGTGTTCTGGCCCGGCATCAACTCCGACATCTCCAATGTTGTCCGTGCGTGTGAGCCCTGCCAAGTATTACAACCCAGCCAGCAGCAGGAACCCTTTATGAGTGACGACAACCCCACCCGCCCCTTTGAGTCTGTGTCGGCCGACTTTTTCTGTGTGTCAGGAAAGTCCTTCCTCGTTATCGTCGACCGTCTCTCTGGTTGGCCGGTTGTCATCAAGTGCGGTAATGACACGACGTCTGCCGCCACCATCAGCAAGTTCCGCCACTACTTCCGTGACGTGGGCGTTCCTGTACGCCTGCGAACCGACGGAGGGCCTCAGTTCACAAGCCGGGACTTTGCTGTGTTCCTCGACCGATGGGGAGTCCGGCATGTGTTGTCATCGCCCCATTACCCGCAGTCCAACGGCCACGCTGAGGCTGCTGTCAAATCCCTGAAGCACCTCATCCTTAAGGTGGCCCCTTCTGGGAACATTGACTGCGAGGCCTTCGACAGGGGTCTTCTTGAACTCCGCAACACACCTAACTACACCGGACGCTCTCCTGCCCAGGTTTTGTATGGACGCCCCCTTCGTTCTTGTGTCCCTGCTCACCCTCAATCCTTCTCCAAGGAGTGGCAGGCCAAGACAGAGGATTGTGATCGCCGAGCCGCCGAACGTGTTCAGGACGTCGTCGCCCGCTACAATGACCACGCCCGTTCTCTCCCCAGGTTGAGTGTCGGCACCCAAGTCCGTGTTCAGGACCCGACCTCCCTACGTTGGGACAAAGTAGGCGTAGTCATGGGTCTCGGCAGGTCACGGGACTACCAGGTGCGGTTACCCAGTGGTCGTGTGTGGTGGAGGAACCGCCGTTTTCTCCGACCCGTAACAATGCCTTCTGCTGGCCCCGCCACCAGTGTTGAGTCCCATACCCTTCCCAGTGATGAAGTCCCTCGACGCTCAGAACGGATCCAAAAGAAAAGGTCCGCTCAAGACTTCGCTATGAGCGTATAGGGGGGAGGGAGGTGTATGTATATTATGTATGCTGGATTATATATCATGTATGTATATTATGTATGTGCTCCATTTATGTATTATTTATTCAGCCTAGCTAGCAGCGTGTGGCAATGTTATTACCATATCCCACACACTTAATTAATGTGCCTGGCGACGTATGGAAGCTGCTAATGTATCACTTGCCATACGTCGCCTATAGCAGTTGACCGGGAGCCTAGTCAAGAGAGAGGGCTGCTCTCCTTTGTGTACATACTCTTATCCAGTAAACCGAACCTACAAAACTATACAGGTGTTTGTGTTCTCTCCTGTATATAGAACTTATTATTCAGAACCTAACAAGGGGGCTTTGTTATTCTGAATCAGGGGCCTTTGTTATACTCGATCAGGGGACTTTGTTATACTCGACCAGGGGACTTTGTTATACTCGAGCAGGGGACTTTGTTATCTTCGACCAGGAGACTTTGTTATACTCGATCAGGGGACTTTGTTTTACTCGATCAGGGGACTCTGTAATACTCGATCAGGGGACTTTGTTTTATTCTTTCAGGGTAATCTATAATACTCGAACAGGGGACTTTGTTATCTTCGAAAAGGGGACTTTGTTATACTCGATCAGGGGACTTTGCTTTACTCGATCAGGGAGGTTTGTTATACTCGACCAGGGGACTTTGTTATACTCGAATTGGGGACTTTGTTATACTTGATCAGGGGACTTTGTTATACTCGATCAGGGAGGTTTGTTATACTCGACCAGGGGCCTTTGATATACTCGATCAAGGGCCTCTGTTATATTCGATCAAGGGCCTTTGTTATACTCGATCAGGGGACTTTGTTATACTCGATCACGGGCCTTTGTTAGACTCGATCAGGGGCCTTAGTTATACTCGATCAGGGTTCTTTGTTATGCTCGATCAAGGGACTTTGTGATACTCGATGAGGGGGCTTTGTTATACTCGAACAGTGGACTATGTTATACTCAATGAAGGGGCTTTGTTATACTGGAACAGAGGACTTTGTTATACTCCATCTGGTGGCTTTGTTATACTCGACTTGGCGCCTTTGTATGCTCGATCAGGGGGCTTTGTTATTCTCGATGAGGGCCTTTGTTATACTCCAACAGGGGACTTTGTTATACTCGACCAGGGGGCTTTGTTATACTCGACCGGGGGACTTTGTTACACTCGAGCAGGGGACTTTGTTATACTCGATCAAAGGACTTTGTTATACTCGATCAGGGAACTTTGTTATACTCGATGAGAGGCCTTTGTTATACTCGATCAGGGGACTTTGGTATACTCGATCAGCGGACTTTTTTATACTCGATCAGGAGACTTTGATATACTCGTTCAAGGGACTTTTTTATAATCGATCAGGGGACTTTGTTATACTGGATCAGGAGTCTTTGTTATAGTCCACCAGGGGCCTTTGTTATACTCCACCAGGAGACTTTATTATACTCGATCAGGGGTCTTTGTTATACTCGATCACGGGCCTTTGTTAGACTCGATGAGGGAACTTAGTTATACTCGATCAGGGTCTTTGTTATACTCTTTCAGGGGATTTTTTTATACTCGATCAGGGGACTTTGTTATGCTCGATCAAGGGACTTTGTTATACTTGACAAGGGGACATTGTTATACTCGACCAGGGGCCTTTGTTATACTCAATCAGGGAACTTTGGTATACTCATTCAGGGGCCGTTGTTATACTCGATCAGGGGACTTTGTTATACTCGATGAGGGGGCTTTGTTATACTCGAACAGGGGACTTTGTTATAGTAGATCAGGGGGCTTTGTTATATTCGACTAGGCGCTTTTGTTATGCTCGATAAGGGGGCTTCGTTATTCTCAATCAGGGGCCTTTGTTATACTCGATCAGGGGACTTTGTTATACTCGACCAGGGGACTTTGTTATACTCGAACAGGGGCCGTTTTTATACTCAATCAGGGGACTTTGTTATACTCGATGAGGGGGCTTTGTTATACTCGATTAGGGGACTTTGTTATACTCGATCAGGGGGGCTTTCTTATACTCGACAAGGCGCTTTTGTTATGCTCGATCATGGGACTTTGGTATACTCGATCAGGGGGCTTTCTTATACTCGACCAGTCGCTTTTGTTATGCTCGAAAAGTGGGCTTTGTTATTCTCAATCAGGGACCTTTGTTATACTCGATCAGGGGACTTTGTTATACTCGACCAAGGGACTTTGTTATACACGAGCAGGGGACTTTGTTATCTTCGACCAGGGGACTTTGTTAAACTCGATCAGGGGACTTTGTTTTACTCGATCAGCGGACTCTGTAATACTCGACCAGGGGACTTTGTTATTCTCGACCAGGGGACTTTGTTATACTCGATCAGGGGACCTTGTTATACTCGATGAGGGAGCTTTGTTATACTCGACCAGAGGCCTTTGATATAGTCGATCAAGGGCATTTGTTATATTCGACCAAGGGCCTTTGTTTTACTCCATTAGGGGACTTTGTTATACTCGATCACGGGCCTTTGTTAGACTCGATCAGGGGACTTTGGTATACTCGATCAGGGGCCGTTGTTATGCTCGATCAAGGGACTTTGTGATACTCGAACAGGGGACTTTGGTATACTCGATCAGAGGACTTTGTTATACTCGCTCAGGGTGCTTTGTTATATTCGACTAGGCGCTTTTGTTATGCTCGATAAGGGGGCTTTGTTATTCTCAATCAGGGGCCTTTGTTATACTCAGTCAGGGGACTTTGTTATACTCGACCAGGGGACTTTGTTATACTCGAGCAGGGGCCGTTGTTATACTCAATCAGGGGACTTTGTTATTCTCGATGAGGAGGCTTTGTAAATACTTGATCAGGGGACTTTCTTATACTCGATCAGGGGGCTTCGTTATACTCGACTAGGCGCTTTTGTTATGCTCGATAAGGGGGCTTTGTTATTCTCAATCAAGGGCCATTGTTATACTCGATCAGGGGACTTTGTTATACTCGACCAGGGAACTTTGTTATACTCGAGCAGGGGACTTTGTTTTACTCGATCAGCGGACTCTGTAATACTCGACCAGGGTACTTTGTTATTCTCGACCAGGGGACTTTCTTATACTAGATCAGGGGACTTTGTTATACTCGATGAGGGAGCTTTTTATACTCGACCAGGGGCCTTTGTTATACTCAATCAACGGCCTCTGTTATATTCGATGAAGGGCCTTTGTTATACTCGATCAGGGGACTTTGTTATACTCGATCACGGGCCATTGTTAGCCTCGATCAGGGGCCTTAGTTATACTCGATCAGGGATCTTTGTTATACTCAATCAGGGAATTTTTTTATCCTCGATCAGGGGGCTTTGTTATACTCGATCAGGGCACTTTGTTATACTCTATCACTGGCCTTTGTTAGACTCGATGAGGGAACCTAGTTATACTCGATCAGCGGTCTTTGTTATACTCGATCAGGGGATTTTTTATACTCGACCAGGGGCCTTAGTTATACTCGATCAGGGTTCTTTGTTATGCTCGATCAAGGGACTTTGTGATACTCGATGAGGGGGCTTTGTTATACTCGAACAGTGGGCTTTGTTATACTCGATGAGGGGCTTTGTTATACTCGAACAGGGGACTTTGTTATACTCGATCAGGTGGCTTTGTTATACTCGACTAGGCGCCTTTGTTATGCTCGATCAGGGGGCTTTGTTATTCTCGATCAGGGGCCTTTGTTATACTCGATCAGGGGACTTTGTTATACTCGACCAGGGGGTTTGTTATACTCGACCAGGGGACTTTGTTACACTCGAGCAGGGGACTTTGTTATACTCGATCAAAGGACTTTGTTATACTCGATCAGGGAACTTTGTTATACTCGATTTGAGGCCTTTGTTATACTCGATCAGGGGACTTTGGTATACTCGATCAGCGGACTTTTTTATACTCGATCAGGAGACTTTGATATACTCGTTCAAGGGACTTTTTTATAATCGATCAGGGGACTTTGTTATACTGGATCAGGAGTCTTTGTTATAGTCCACCAGGAGATTTTATTATACTCTATCAGGGGTCTTTGTTATACTCGATCACGGGCCTTTGTTAGACTCGATGAGGGAACTTAGTTATACTCGATCATGGGTCTTTGTTATGCTCTTTCAGGGGATTTTTTTATACTCGATCAGGGGACTTTGTTATGCTCGATCAAGGAACTTTGGTATACTCATTCAGGGGCCGTTGTTATACTCGATCAGGGGACTTTGTTATACTCGATGAGGGGCTTTGTTATACTCGAACAGGGGACTTTGTTATACTCGATCAGGGGGCTTTGTTATACTCGACTAGGCGCTTTTGTTATGCTCGATAAGGGGGCTTTGTTATTCTCAATCAGGGGCCTTTGTTATACTCGATCAGGGGACTTTGTTATACTCGACCAGGGGACTTTGTTATACTCGATCAGGGAACTTTGGTATACTCATTCAGGGGCCGTTGTTATACTCGATCAGGGGACTTTGTTATACTCGATGAGGGGGCTTTGTTATACTCGAACAGGGGACTTTGTTATACTCGATCAGGGGGCTTTGTTATATTCGACTAGGCGCTTTTGTTAAGCTCGTTAAGGGGGTTTTGTTATTCTCAATCAGGGGCCTTTGTTATACTCGATCAGGGGACTTTGTTATACTCGACCAGGGGACTTTGTTATACTCGAGCAGGGGCCGTTTTTATACTCAATCAGGGACTTTGTTATACTCGATGCGGGGGCTTTGTAAATACTTGATCAGGGGACTTTTTTATACTCGATCAGGGGGCTTTGTTATACTCAAATAGGCGCTTTTGTTATGCTCGATAAGGGGGCTTTGTTATTCTCAATCAGGGGCCTTTGTTATACTCGACCGGGGGTCTTTGTTATACTCGATCAGGGGATTTTTTAAACTTGATCACGGGGCTTTGTTATACTCGAATAGGGCACTTTGTTATAATCGATGACTGGCCTTTGTTAGACTCGATGAGGGAACTTATTTATCCTCGATGAAGGGTCTTTGTTATAATCGACCACGGGACTTTGTTATACTCGACCAGGGGCCTTTGTTATGCTCGATCAGGGGACTTTGGTATACTCGATTAGGGGCCGTTGTTATACTCGATCAGGGGACTTTGTTATACTCGATGAGGGGGCTTTGTTATACTCGATCAGGGGACTTTGTTATACTCGATCAGGGGGCTTTCTTATACTCGACCAGGCGCTTTTATTATGCTCGAAAAGGGGGCTTTGTTATTCTCAATCAGGGACCTTTGTTATACTCGATCAGGGGACTTTGGTATACTCGATCAGGGGCCGTTGTTATACTCGATCAAGGGACTTTGTGATACTCGACCAGGGGACTTTGGTATACTCGATCAGGGGCCGTTGTTATACTCGATCAGGGGACTTTGTTATACTCGATGAGGGGGCTTTGTTATACTCGAGCAGGGGACTTTGTAATACTCGATCAGGGTGCTTTGTTATATTCGACTAGACGCTTTTGTTATGCTCGATAAGGGGGCCTTGTTATTCTCAATCAGGGGCCTTTGTTATACTCAGTCAGGGGACTTTGTTATACTCGACCAGGGGACTTTGTTATACTCGAGCAGGGGCCGTTGTTATACTCAATCAGGGGACTTTGTTATTCTCGATGAGGAGGCTTTGTAAGTACTTGATCAGGGGGACTTTCTTATACTCGATAAGGGGGCTTTGTTGTTCACAATCAAGGGCCATTGTTATACTCGATCAGGGGACTTTGTTATACTCGACCAGGGAACTTTGTTATACTCGAGCAGGGGACTTTGTTTTACTCGACCAGCGGACTCTGTGATACTCGACCAGGGTACTTTGTTATACTCGACCAGGGGACTTTCTTATACTAGATCAGGGGACTTTGTTATACTCGATGAGGGAGCTTTGTTATACTCGACCAGGGGCCTTTGTTATACTCAATCAACGGCCTCTGTTATATTCGATCAAGGGCCTTTGTTATACTCGATCAGGGGACTTTGTTATACTCCTTCACGGTCCATTGTTAGCCTCGATCAGGGGCCTTAGTTATACTCGATCAGGGATCTTTGTTATACTCTATCACTGGTCTTTGTTAGACTCGATGAGGGAACCTAGTTATACTCGATCAGTGGTCTTTGTTATACTCGATAAGGGGTTTTTTATACTCGACCAGGGGACTTTGTTATACTCGACCAGGGTCCTTTGTTATGCTCGATCAGGGGACTTTGTATACTCGATCAGGGGCCGTTGTTATACTCAATCAGGGGACTTTGTTATACTCGATGAGGGGGCTTTGTTATACTCGATCAGGGGACTTTGTTATACTCGATGAGGGGGCTTTGTTTTACTCGACCAGGCGCTTTTGTTATGCTCGATAAGGGGGCTTTGTTATTCTCAATCAAGGGCCTTTGTTATACTCGATCAGGGGACTTTGTTATACTCAACCAGAGGACTTTGTTATACACGAGCAGGGGACTTTGTTATCTACGACCAAGGGACTTTGTTAAACTCGATCAGGGGACTTTGTTTTACTCGATCAGCGGACTCTGTAATACTCGACCAGGGGACTTTGTTATTCTCGACCAGGGGACTTTGTTATACTCGATCAGGGGACCTTGTTATATTCAATGAGGGAGCGTTGTCATAATCGACCAGGGGCCTTTGATATAGTCGTTCAAGGGCCTCTGTTATATTCGATCAAGGGCCTTTATTTTACTCCATTAGGGTACTTTGTTATACTCGATCACGGGCCTTTGTTAGACTCGATCAGGGGACTTTGGTATTCTCGATCACGGGCCGTTGTTATACTCGATCAAGGGACTTTGTGATACTCGACAAGGGAACTTTGTTATACTTGACCAGGGGCCTTTGTTATACTCGATCAGGGGACTTTGTTATACTCTATCAGGGGGCTTTGTTATACTCGACTAGTCGCTTTTGTTTAGCTCGATAAGGGGGCTTTGTTATTCTCAATGAGGGGCCTTTGTTATACTCGATCAGGGGACTTTGTTATACTCGACCAGGGGACTTTGTTATACTCGAGCAGGTGACTTTGTTATCTTCGAGCAGGGGACTTTGTTATACTCGATTAGGGAGCTTTGTTATACTCGACCAGGGGCCTTTGATATACTTGATCAAGGGCCTCTGTTATTTTCGATTAAGGGCCTTTGATATACTCAATCAGGGGACTTTGTTATACTTGATAGCGGGCCTTTGTTAGACTCGATCAGGGGCCTTAGTTATACTCGATCAAGGGACTTTGTGATACTCGATGAGGGGGCTTTGTTATACTCGAACAGGGGACTTTGTTAAACTCGATCTGGTGGCTTTGCATTTACTCGACTAGGCGCCTTTGTTATCCTCGATAAGGGGGCTTTGTTATTCTCGATTAGGGGCCTTTGATATACTCGACCAGGGAACTTAGTTATACTCGATCAGGGGACTTTGTTATACTCAACCAGGGGACTTTGTTACACTCGAGAAGGGGACTTTGTTATGCTCGATCAAGGAACTTTGTTATACTCGATCAGGGAACTTTGTTATACTCGATGAAGGGCCTTTGTTATGCTCGATCAGGGGACTTTGTTATTCTCGACCAGGGGACTTTGTTATACTCGAGCAGGGGACTTTGTTATACTCGATCAGGGGACTTTGTTATACTCGATCAGGGGACTTTGTTATACTCGATCAGCGGACTTTGTTATACTCGATCAGGGGACTTTGTTATACTCGAGCAAGGGATTTTGTTATCTTCGACCAGGGGATTTTGTTATACTCGATCAGGGGACTTTGTTTAACTCGATCAGGGGACTCTTTAATACTCGATCAGGGGACTTTGCTTTACTCGATCAGGGGAATCTATAATACTCGACCAGGGGACTTTGTTATCTTCGGCCAGGGGACTTTGTTATACTCGACCAGGGGACTTTGTTTTACTCGATCAGGTGATTCTGTAATACTCGACGACGGTCCTTTGTTAGACTCGATGAAGGGCCTTAGTTATACTCGATTAGGGGTCTTTGTTATACTCTATAAGGGGATTTTTTTATAATCGATTAGGGGGCTTTGTTATACTCGATTAGGGTACTTTTTTATACTCTATCAGGGGATTTTTTTATACTCGATCAGGGGCCTTTGTTATACTCGACCACGGGACTTTGTTATACTCGAGCAGGGGACTTTGTTATCTTCGACCAGGGGACTTTGTTATCTTCGACCAGGGGACTTTGTTAAACTCGATCAGGGACTTTGTTTTACTCGATCAGCGGACTATGTAATACTCGACCAGGGGACTTTGTTCTACTCGATCACGGGCCTTTGTTAGACTCGATGATGGAACTTAGTTATACTCGATCAGGGGTCTTTGTTATACTCTTTCAGGGGATTTTTTTATACTCGATCATGGGACTTTGTTATGCTCGATCAAGGGACTTTGTTATACTCGACAAGGGGACTTGGTTATACTCGACCAGGAGCCTTTGTTATATTCGGTCAGGAAACTTTGGTATACTCCATTAGGGGCTGTTGTTATACTCGATGAGGGGACCTTGTTATACTCGATGAGGGGGCTTTGTTATACTCGAACAGGGATCTTTGTTATACTCGATCAGGGGGCTTTGTTATATTCGACTAGTCGCTTTTGTTATGCTCGATAAGGGGGCTATGTTATTCTTAATCAGGGCCCATTGTTATACTCGGTCAAGGGACTTTGTTATACTCGAGCAGGGGACTTTGTTATACTCGAGCAGGGGCCGTTGTTATACTCAATCAAGGGACTTTGTTATACTCGATGAGGGAGCTTTGTTATACTCGACCAGGGGCCTTTGTTATACTCTATCACTGGCCTTTGTTAGACTCGATGAGGGTATTTTGTTATACTCGACCAGGGGTCTTTGTTATACTCGATCAGGGGACTTTGTTATACTCGATCAGGGGACTTTGTTATACTCGACCAGGGGACTTTGTTATACTCTATCACTGGCCTTTGTTAGACTCGATGAGGGAACCTAGTTATACTCGATCAGGGGTCTTTGTTATACTCGATCAGGGGATTTTTTTATACTCGACCAGGGGACTTTGTTATACTCGACCAGGGGACTTTGTTATACTCGACCAGGGGCCTTTGTTATGCTCGATCAGAGGACTTTGGTATACTAGATCAGGAGACATTGTTATACTCAATCAGGGGACTTTGTTATACTCGATCAGGGGGCTTTGTTTTACTCGACCAGGCGCTTTTGTTATGCTCGATTAGGGGGCTTTGTTATTCTCAATCAGGGGACTTTGTTAAACTCTATCACTGGCCTTTGTTAGACTCGATGAGGGAACCTAGTTATACTCGATCAGGGGTCTTTGTTATACTCGATCAGGGGACTTTGTTATACTCGACCAGGAGACTTTGTTATACACGAGCAGGGGACTTTGTTATCTTCGACCAGGGGACTTTGTTAAACTCGATCAGGGGACTTTGTTTTACTCGATCAGCGGACTCTGTAATACTCGACCAGGGGACTTTGTTATTCTCGACCCGGGGACTTTGTTGTACTCGATCAGGGGACCTTGTTATATTCAATGAGGGAGCGTTGTTATAATCGACCAGGGGCCTTTGATAAAGTCGTTCAAGGGCCTCTGATATATTCGATCAAGGGCCTTTATTTTACTCCATTAGAGGACTTTGTTATACTCGATCACGGGCCTCTGTTAGACTCGATCAGGGGACTTTGGTACACTCGATCACGGGCCGTTGTTATACTCGATCAAGGGACTTTGTGATACTCGACAAGGGAACTTTGTTATACTTGACCAGGGACCTTTGTTATGCTCGATCAGGGGACTTTGTTATACTCAATAAAGGGGCTTTGTTATACTCGATCAGGGGACTTTGTTATACTCTATCAGGGGGTTTTGTTATACTCGACTAGTCGCTTTTGTTTAGCTCGATAAGGGGGCTTTGTTATACTCGATCAGGGAACTTTTTTATACTCGACCAGGGGACTTTGTTACACTCGAGAAGGGGACTTTGTTATGCTCGATCAAGGTACTTTGTTATACTCGATCAGGGAACTTTGTTATACTCGATGAAGGGCCTTTGTTATACTCGATCAGGGGACTTTGTTATTCTCGACCAGGGGACTTTGTTATACTCGAGCAGGGGACTTTGTTATACTCAATCAGGGGACATTGTTTAACTCGATCAGGGGACTTTGTTATACTCGATCAGCGGACTTTTTTATACTCGATCAGAAGACTTTGTTATACTCGTTCAATGAACTTATATTTATTCGATCAGGGGACTTTGTTATACTGGATCAGGGGGCTTTGTTATAGTATACCAGGGGCCTTTCTTATACTCCACCAGGATACTTTGTTATACACTATCAGGGGACTTTAGTATACTCGATCAGGGGCCGTTGTAATACTCGATCAGGGGACTTTGTTATACTCGATCAGGGGAATTTGTTATTCTCGATCAGGGGACTTTATTATACTCGATTAGGGGACTTTGTTGTACTCGAGCAAGGGATTTTGTTATCTTCGACCAGGGGACTTTGTTATACTCGATCAGGGGACTTTGTTTAACTCGGTCAGAGGACTCTGTAATACTCGATCAGGGGACTTTGCTTTACTCGATCAGGGGAATCTATAATACTCGACCAGGGGACTTTGTTATCTTCGACGAGGGGACTTTGTTATACTCGACCAGGGGACTTTGTTTTACTCGATCAGGGGATTCTGTAATACTCGACGACGGTCCTTTGTTAGACTCGATGAAGGCCCTTAGTTATACTCGATCAGGGGTCTTTGTTATACTCTATAAGGGGATTTTTTTATATTCGATTAGGGGGCTTTGTTATACTCGATTAGGGCACTTTTTTATAGTCTATCAGGGGATTTTTTTATCCTCGATCAGGGGACTTAGTTATACTCGACCACGGGACTTTGTTATACTCGAGCAGGGGACTTTGTAATCTTCGACCAGGGGACTTTGTTATCTTCGACCAGGGGACTTTGTTAAACTCGATTAGGGACTTTGTTTTACTCGATCAGCGGACTATGTAATACTCGACCAGGGGACTTTGTTCTACTCGATCACGGGCCTTTGTTAGACTCGATGATGGAACTTAGTTATTCTCGATCAGGGGACTTTGTTATACTCTTTCAGGGGATTTTTATATACTCGATTAGGGGCCGTTGTTATACTCGATGAGGGGACTTTCTTATACTCGATGAGGGGGCTTTGTTATACTCGAACAGGGAACTTTGTTATACTCGATCAGGGGGCTTCGTTATATTCGACTAGGCGCTTTTTTTATGCTCGATAAGGGGGCTATGTTATTCTCAATCAGGGCCCATTGCTATACTCGGTCAAGCGACTTTGTTATACTCGACCAGGGGACTTTGTTATACTCGAGCAGGGGCCGTTGTTATACTCAATCAAGGGACTTTGTTATACTCGATGAGGGAGCTTTGTTATACTCGACCAGGGGCCTTTGTTATACTCTATCACTGGCCTTTGTTAGACTCGATGAGGGTACTTTGTTATACTCGTCCAGGGGTCTTTGTTATACTCGATCAGGGGATTTTTTATACTCGACCAGGGGACTTTGTTATACTCGACCAGGGGACTTTGCTATACTCGACCTGGGGCCTTTGCTATGCTCGATCAGGGGACTTTGGTATACTCGATCAGGGGCCGTTGTTATACTCAATCAGGGGACTTTGTTATACTCAATGAGGGGGCTTTGTTATACTCGATCAGGGTTTTTTTTTATCCTTGATCAGGGAGCCTCGTTATACTCGATCAGGGCACTTTGTTAAACTCTATCACTGGCGTTTGCTAGACTCGATGAGGGAACCTAGTTATACTCGATCAGGGGTCTTTGTTATACTCGATCAGGGGATTTTTTATACTCGACCAGGGGACTTTGTTATACTCGACCAGGGGACTTTGTTATACTCGACCAGGGGCCTTTGTTATGCTCGATCAGAGGGCTTTGGTATACTAGATCAGGAGACGTTGTTATACTCAATCAGGGGACTTTGTTATACTCGATGAGGGGTCTTTGTTATACTCGATTAGGGGACTTTGTTATACTCGATCAGGGGGCTTTGTTTTACTCGACCAGGCGCTTTTGTTATGCTCGATAAGGGGGCTTTGTTATTCTCAATCAGGGGCCTTTGTTATACTCGACCAGGGGACTTTGTTATACTCGACCAGGAGACTTTGTTAAACTCGATCAGGAGACTTTGTTTTACTCGATTTCGGACTCTGTAATACTCCACCAGGGGACTTTGTTATACTCGACCAGGGGACTTTGTTATACTCGATTAGGGGACCTTGTTATACTCGATGAGGGAGCTTTGTTATACTCGACCAGGGGCCTTTGATATAGTCGATCAAGGGCCTCTGTTATATTCGATCAAGGGCCTTTGTTATACTCAATTAGGGGAATTTGTTATACTCGATCACGGGCCTTTGTTAGACTCGATTAGTTGACTTTGGTATACTCGATCAGGGGACTTTGTTATACTCGACCAGGGGACTTTGTTATACTCGAGCAGGGGACTTTGTTATCTTCGACCAGGAGACTTTGTTATACTCGATCAGGGGACTTTGTTTTACTCGATCAGGGGACTCTGTAATACTCGATCAGGGGACTTTGTTTTATTCGATCAGGGGAATCTATAATACTCGAATAGGGGACTTTGTTGTACTCGAATTGGGGACTTTGTTATACTTGATCAGGGGACTTTGTTTGACTCGATCAGGGAGGTTTGTTATCCTCGACCAGTGGCCTTTGATATACTCGATCAAGGGCCTCTGTTTTATTCGATCAAGGGCTTTTGTTACACTCGATCAAGGGACTTTGTTATACTCGATCAGGAGTCTTTGTTATGCTCGATCAAGGGACTTTGTGATACTCGATGAGGGGGCTTTGTTATACTCGAACAGGGGACTTTGTTATACTCAATGAAGGGGCTTTGTTATACTGGAATAGGGGACTTTGTTATACTCGATCTGGTGGCTTTGTTATACTCGACTAGGCGCCTTTGTTATGCTCGATAAGGGGGCTTTGTTATTCTCGATCAGGGGCCTTTGTTATACTCCATCAGGGGACTTTGTTATACTCGACCAGGGGACTTTGTTATACTCGACCAGGGGACTTTGTTACACTCGAGCAGGGGACTCTGTTATACTCGATCAAAGGACTTTGTTATACTCGATCAGGGAACTTTGTTATACTCGATGAGAGGCCTTTTTTATACTCGATTAGGAGACTATGATTAACTCGTTCAAGGGACTTTTTTATAATCGATCAGGGGACTTTGTTATACTGGATCAGGAATCTTTGTTATAGTCCACCAGGGGCCTTTGTTATACTCCACAAGGGGCTTTGTTATACTCGACTAGGCGCTTTTGTTATGCTCGATAAGGGGGCTTTGTTATTCTCAATCAGGGGCCTTTGTTATACTCGATCAGGGGCCTTTGTTAGACTCGATCAGGGGCCTTAGTTATACTCGATTGGGGTTCTTTGTTATACTCGATCAGGGATTTTTTATACTCGATCACGGGGCTTTGTTATACTCGATTAGGGCACTTTGTTATAATCGATGACTGGCCTTTGTTAGACTCGATGAGGGATCTTATTTATACTCGATGAGGGGTTCTTTGTTATACTCGACCACGGGACTTTGTTATACTCGACCAGGGGCCTTTGTTATGCTCGATCAGGGGACTTTGGTATACTCGATTAGGGGCCGTTGTTATAATCAATCAGGGGACTTTGTTATACTCGATGAGGGGGCTTTGTTATACTCGATCAGGGGACTTTGTTATACTCGATCAGGGGGCTTTGTTATACTCGACCAGGCGCTTTTGTTATGCTCGAAATGGGGGCTTTGTTATTCTCAATCAGGAATCTTTGTTATACTCGATCAGGGGACTTTGTTATACTCGACCAGGGGACTTTGTTATACATGAGGAGGGGACTTTCTTATCTTCGACCAGGGGACTTTGTTAAACTCGATCAGGGGACTTTGTTTTACTCGATCAGCGGACTCTGTAATACTCGACCAGGGGACTTTGTTATTCTCGGCCAGGAGACTTTGTTATACTCGATCAGGGGACCTTGTTATACTCGATGAGGGAGCTTTGTTATACTCGACCAGAGGCCTTTGATATAGTCGATCAAGGGCATTTGTTATATTCGACCAAGGGCCTTTGTTTTACTCCATTAGGGGACTTTGTTATACTCGATCACGGGCCCTTGTTAGACTCGATCAGGGGACTTTGGTATACTCGATCAGGGGCCGTTGTTATACTCGATCATGGGACTTTGTTATACTCGATGAGGGGGCTTTGTTATACTCGATCACTGGCCTTTGTTAGACTCGATGAGGGAACCTAGTTATACTCGATCAGTGGTCTTTGTTATACTCGATAAGGGGTTTTTTATACTCGACCAGGGGACTTTGTTATACTCGACCAGGAGCCTTTGTATACTCGATCAGGGGCCGTTGGTAAACTCAATCAGGGGACTTTGTAATACTCGATGAGAGGGCTTTGTTATACTCGATCAGGGGACTTTGTTATGCTCGATGAGGGGGCTTTGTTTTACTCGACCAGGCGCTTTTGTTATGCTCGATAAGGGGGCTTTGTTATTCTCAATCAAGGGCCTTTGTTATACTCGATCAGGGGACTTTGTTATACTCAACCAGGGGACTTTGTTATACACGAGCAGGGGACTTTGTTATCTACGACCAGGGGACTTTGTTACACTCGATCAGGGGACTTTGTTTTACTCGATCAGCGGACTCTGTAATACTCGACCAGGGGACTTTGTTATTCTCGACCAGGGGACTTTGATATACTCGATCAGGGGATCTTGTTATATTCAATGAGGGAGCGTTGTTATAATCGACCAGGGGCCTTTGATATAGTCGATCAAGGGCCTCTGTTATATTCGATCAAGGGCCTATATTTTACTCCATTAGGGGACTTTGTTATACTCGATCACGGGCCTTTGTTAGACTCGATCAGGGGACTTTGGTATATTCGATCAGGGGCCGTTGTTATACTCGATCAAGGGACTTTGTGATACTCGACAAGGGGACTTTGTTATACTTGACCAGGGGCCTTTGTTATGCTCGATCAGGGGACTTTGTTATACTCAATGAAGGGGCTTTGTTATACTCGATCAGGGGACTTTGTTATACTCTATCAGGGGGCTTTGTTATACTCGACTAGGCGCTTTTGTTTTGCTCGATAAGGGGGCTTTGTTATTCTCAATGAGGGGCCTTTGTTATACTCGATCAGGGGACTTTGTTATACTCGACCAGGGGACTTTGTTATACTCGAGCAGGGGACTTTGTTATCTTCGAGCAGAGGACTTTGTTATACTCGATCAGGGGACTTTGTTTTACTTGATCAGGGGACTCTGTAATACTCGACCAGGGGAATTTGTTATACTCGAATTGGTGACTTTGTTATACTCGATCAGGGGACTTTGTTATAACTCGATGAGGGAGCTTTGTTATACTCGGCAAGGGGCCTTTGATATACACGATCAAGGGCCTCTGTTATTTTCGATTAAGGGCCTTTGATATACTCAATCAGGGGACTTTGTTATACTTGATCACGGGCCTTTGTTAGACTCGATCAGGGGCCTTAGTTATACTCGATCAATGGACTTTGTGATACTCGATGAGGGGGCTTTGTTATTCTCGATTAGGGGCCTTTGATATACTCCATCAGGGGACTTAGTTATACTCGATCAGGGGACTTTGTTATACTCGACCAGGGGACTTTGTTACACTCGAGCAGGGGACTTTGTTATGCTCGATCAAGGGACTTTGTTATACTCGATCAGGGAACTTTGTTATACTCGATGAGGGGCCTTTGTTATACTCGATCAGGGGACTTTGTTATACTCGACCAGGGGACTTTGTTATACTCGAGCAGGGGACTTTGTTATACTCGATCAGGGGACTTTGTTATACTCGATCAGGGGACTTTGTTATACTCGATCACCGGACTTTTTCATACTCGATCAGGAGACTTTGTTATACTCGTTCAAGGGACTTTCATATATTCGATCAGGGGACTTTGTTTTTCTGGATCAGGGGGCTTTGTTATAGTACACCAGGGGCCTTTCTTATACTCCACCAGGATACTTTGTTATACTCGATCAGGGGACTTTGGTATACTCGATCAGGGGCCGTTGTTATACTCGATCAGGGGACTTTGTTATACTCGATCTGGGGACTTTGTTGTACTCGATCAGGGACTTTGTTATACTCGATCAGGGGACTTTGTTATACTCGAGCAAGGGATTTTGTTATCTTCGACCAGGGGACTTTGTTATACTCGATCAGGGGACTTTGTTTAACTCGATCAGGGGACTCTGTAATACTCGATCAGGGGACTTTGCTTTACTCGATCAGGGGAATCTATAATACTCGACCAGGGGACTTTGTTATCTTCGACCAGGGGACTTTGTTATACTCGAGCAGGGGACTTTGTTTTACTCGATCAGGGGATTCTGTAATACACGACGTCGGTCCTTTGTTAGACTCGATCAAGGACCTTAGTTATACTCGATCAGGGGTCTTTGTTATACTCAATAAGGGGATTTTTTTATAATCGATTAGGGGGCTTTGTTGTACTCGATTAGGGCACTTTTTTATACTCTATCAGGGGATATTTTTATACTTGATCAGGGGACTTTGTTATACTCGACCACGGGACTTTGTTATACTCGAGCAGGGGACTTTGTTATCTTCGACCAGGGGACTTTGTTATCTTCGACCAGGGGACTTTGTTAAACTCGATCAGGGACTTTGTTTTACTCGATCAGCGGACTATGTAATACTCGACCAGGGGACTTTGTTCTACTCGATCACGGGCCTTTGTTAGACTCGATGATGGAACTTAGTTATACTCGATCAGGGGTCTTTGTTATACTCTTTCAGGGGATTTTTTTATACTCGATCATGGGACTTTGTTATGCTCGATCAAGGGACTTTGTTATACTCGACAAGGGGACTTTGTTATACTCGACCAGGGGCCTTTGTTATATTCGGTCAGGGAAATGTGGTATACTCGATTAGGGGCCGTTGTTATACTCGATGAGGGGACTTTGTTATACTCGATGAGGGGGCTTTGTTATACTCGAACAGGGGGCTTTGTTTTACTCGACCAGGCGCTTTTGTTATGCTCGATAACGGGGCTTTGTTATTCTCAATCAGGGGCCTTTGTTATACTCGATCAGGGGACTTTGTTATACTCGACCAGGGGACTTTGTTATACACGAGCAGAAGACTTTGTTATCTTCGACCAGGAGACTTTGTTAAACTCGATCAGGGGACTTTGTTTTACTCGATTTCGGACTCTGTAATACTCGACCAGGGAACTTTGTTATACTCGATTAGGGGACCTTGTTATACTCGATGAGGGAGCTTTGTTTTACTCGACCAGGGGCCTTTGATATAGTCGATCAAGGGCCTCTGTTATATTCGATCAAGGGCCTTTGTTATACTCAATTAGGGGCATTTGTTATACTCGATCACCGGCCTTTGTTAGACTCGATTAGGGGACTTTGGTATACTCGATCAGGGGCCGTTGTCATACTCGATCAAGGTACTTTGTGATACTCGACCAGGGGACTTTGTAATACTTGACCAGGGGCCATTGTTATGCTCGATCAGGTGACTTTGTTGTACTCAATGAAGGGCCTTTGTTAGACTCGATCAGGGGACTTTGTTATACTCGACCAGGGGACATCGTTATACTCGATCACGGGCCTTTGTTAGACTCGATCAGGGGCCTTAGTTATACTCGATCAGGGATCTTTGTTATGCTCGATCAAGGGACTTTGTGATACTCGATGAGGGGGCTTTGTTATACTGGAACAGGGGACTTTGTTATACTCGATCTGGTGGCTTTGTTATACTCGACTTGGCGCCTTTGTTAGACTCGATCAGCGGACTTTTTTATACTCGATCAGGAGACTTTGATATACTCGTTCAAGGGACTTTTTATAATCGATCAGGAGACTTTGTTATACTGGATCAGGATTCTTTGTTATAGTCCACCAGGAGCCTTTGTTGTACTCTACCAGGAGACTTTATTATACTCGATCAGGGGTCTTTGTTATACTCGATCAGGGGATTTTTTATACTCGATCAGGGGACTTTGTTATACTCGACCACGGGACTTTGTTATGCTCGAGCAAGGGACTTAGTTATCCTTGACCAGGGGACTTTGTTATACTCGATCAGGGGACTTTGTTAAGCTCGATCAAGGGAATTTGTTATACTCTACCAGGGGACTTTGTTATACTTCACCAGGGGCCTTTGTTATGCTCGATCAGGGAACTTTGGTATACTCGATCAGGGGCCGTTGTTATACTCGATTAGGGGACTTTGTTATACTCAATGAGGGGGCTTTGTTATACTCGATCAGGGGAGTTTGTTATACTCGATCAGGGGGCTTTGTTATACTCGACTAGGCGCTTTTGCTATGCTCGATAAGGGGGCTTTGTTATTCTCAATAAGGGGACGCTGTAATACTCGACCAGGAGACTTTGTTATACTCGACCAGGGAACTTTGTTATACTCGACAAGGGGCCTTTGTTAAGCTCGATGAGGGGACTTTGGCATACTCGATCAGGGGCCTTTGTTATACTCGATCAAGGGACTTTGTTATACTCGATCTGCGGGCTTTGTTATACTCGACTAGGCGCCTTTGTTATGCTCGATATGGGGGCTTTGATATTCTCGATGAGGGGCCTTTGTTATACTCCATCAGGGAACTTTGTTATACTCGATCAGGGGACTTTGTTATACTCGATGATGGAACTTAGTTATACTCGATCAGGGGTCTTTGTTATACTCTTTCAGGGGATTTTTTATACTCGATCATGGGACTTTGTTATGCTCGATCAAGGGACTTTGTTATACTCGACAAGGGGACTTTGTTATACTCGACCAGGGGCCTTTGTTATACTCGATCAGGGAACTTTGGTATACTCGATCAGGGGCCGTTGTTATACTCGATCAGGGGACTTTGTTATACTCGATGAGGGGGCTTTGTTATACTCGAACAGGGAACTTTGTTATACTCGATCAGGGGGCTTTGTTATATTCGACTAGGCGCTTTTGTTATGCTCGATAAGGGGGCTATGTTATTCTCAATCAGGGCCCATTGTTATACTCGGTCAAGGGACTTTGTTATACTCGACCAGGGGACTTTGTTATACTCGAGCAGGGGCCGTTGTTATACTCAATCAAGGGACTTTGTTATACTCGATGAGGGAGCTTTGTTATACTCGACCAGGGGCCTTTGTTATACTCTATCACTGGCCTTTGTTAGACTCAATGAGGGTACTTTGTTATACTCGACCAGGGGTCTTTGTTATACTCGATCAGGGGATTTTTTATACTCGACCAGGGGACTTTGTTATACTCGACCAGGGGACTTTGTTATACTCGACCTGGGGCCTTTGCTATGCTCGATCAGGGGACTTTGGTATACTCGATCAGGGGCCGTTGTTATACTCAATCAGGGGACTTTGGTATACTCGATGAGGGGACTTTGTTATACTCGATCAGGGTTTTTTTTTATCCTCGATCAGGGAGCTTTGTTATACTCGATCAGGGCACTTGGTTATACTCTATCACTGGCCTTTGTTAGACTCGATGAGGGAACCTAGTTATACTCGATCAGGGGTCTTTGTTATACTCGATCAGGGGATTTTTTATACTCGACCAGGGGACTTTGTTATACTCGACCAGGGGACTTTGTTATACTCGACCAGGGGCCTTTGTTATGCTCGATCAGAGGACTTTGGTATACTAGATCAGGAGACGTTGTTATACTCAATCAGGGGACTTTGTTATATTCGATGAGGGGTCTTTGTTATACTCGATTAGGGGACTTTGTTATACTCGATCAGGGGGCTTTGTTTTACTCGACCAGGCGCTTTTGTTATGCTCGATAAGGGGGCTTTGTTATTCTCAATCAGGGACCTTTGTTATACTCGATCAGGGGACTTTGTTATACTCGACCAGGGGACTTTGTTATACACGAGCAGAAGACTTTGTTATCTTCGACCAGGACACTTTGTTAAACTCGATCAGGGGACTTTGTTTTACTCGATTTCGGACTCTGTAATACTCAACCAGGGGACTTTATTATACTCGACCAGGGGACTTTGTTATACTCGATTAGGGGACCTTGTTATACTCGATGAGGGAGCTTTGTTTTACTCGACCAGGGGCCTTTGATATAGTCGATCAAGGGCCTCTGTTATATTCGATCAAGGGCCTTTGTTATACTCAATTAGGGGAATTTGTTATACTCGATCACGGGCCTTTGTTAGACTCGATTAGGGGACTTTGGTATACTCGATCAGGGGCCGTTGTTATACTCGATCAAGGTACTTTGTGATACTCGACCAGGGGACTTTGTTATCTTCGACCAGGAGACTTTGTTATACTCGATCAGGGGACTTTGTTTTACTCGATCAGGGGACTCTGTAATACTCGATCAGCGACTTTGTTTTATTCGATCAGGGGAATCTATAATACTCGAACAGGGGACTTTGTTATCTTCGACCAGGGGACTTTGTTATACTCGATCAGGGGACTTTGCTTTACTCGATCAGGGGACTCTGTAATACTCGACCAGGGGACTTTGTTATACTCGAATTGGGGACTTTGTTATACTTGATCAGGGGACTTTGTTATACTCGATGAGGGGCCTTTGTTATACTCGATCAGGGGACTTTGTTATACTCGATCAGCGGACTTTTTTATACTCGATCAGGAGACTTTGATATACTCGTTCAAGGGACTTTTTAGAATCGATCAGGGGACTTTGTTATACTGGATCAGGAGTCTTTGTTATAGTCCACCAGGGGCCTTTGTTATACTCCACCAGGAGACTTTATTATACTCGATCAGGGGTCTTTGTTATACTCGATCAGGGGATTTTTTTATACTCGATCAGGGGACTTTGTTATACTCGACCACGGGACTTTGTTATGCTCGAGCAAGGGACTTTGTTATCCTTGACCAGGGGACTTTGTTATACTCGATCAGGGGACTTTGTTAAGCTCGATCAAGGGAATTTGTTATACTCTACCATGGGACTTTGTTATACTTCACCAGGGGCCTTTGTTATGCTCGATCAGGGAACTATGGTATACTCGATCAGGGGCCGTTGTTATACTCGATTAGGGGACTTTGTTATACTCAATGAGGGGGCTTTGTTATACTCGATCATGGGAGTTTGTTATACTCGATCAGGGGGCTTTGTTATACTCGACTAGGCGCATTTGCTATGCTCGATAAGAGGGCTTTGTTATTCTCAATAAGGGGACGCTGTAATACTCGACCAGGAGACTTTGTTATACTCGACCAGGGAACTTTGTTATACTCGACCAGGGGCCTTTGTTTAGCTCGATGAGGGGACTTTGGCATACTCGATCAGGGGCCGTTGTTATACTCGATCAAGGGACTTTGTGATACTCGATGAGGGGGCTTTGTTATACTCGAACAGGGGACTTTGTTATACTCGATCTGCGGGCTTTGTTATACTCGACTAGGCGCCTTTGTTACGCTCGATCAGGGGTCTTTGTTATACTCGATGATGGAACTTAGTTATACTCGATCAAGGGGTCTTTGTTACACTCTTTCAGGGGATTTATTTATACTCGATCAGGGGACTTTGTAATGCTCGATCAAGGGACTTTGTTACACTCGACAAGGGGACTTTGTTATACACGACCAGGGGCCTTTGTTATACTCGATCAGGGAACTTTGGTATACTCGATCAGGGGCCGTTGTTATACTCGATGAGGGGACTTTGTTATACTCGATGAGGGGGCTTTGTTATACTCGAACAGGGAACTTTGTTATACTCGATCAGGGGGCTTTGTTATATTCGACTAGGCGCTTTTGTTATGCTCGATAGGGGGGCTATGTTATTCTCAATAAGGGGCCTTTGTTATACTCGGTCAGGGGACTTTGTTATACTCGACCAGGGGACTTAGTTATACTCGAGCAGGGGGCGTTGTTATACTCAATCAGGGGACTTTGTTATACTCGATGAGGGGGCTTTGTAAATACTTGATCAGGGGACTTTGTTATACTCGATCAGGGGGCTTTGTTATACTCGAATAGGCGCTTTTGTTATGCTCGATCAGGGGTCTTTGTTATTCTCAATCAGGGGCCCCTGTTATTCTCGAGCAGGGAACTTTGTTACACCTCCGACACTCGCAGGTACACTTTATACTCCCAGGTACACCTCCGACACTCCCAGGTACACCTCTGACACTCCCAGGTACACCTCCGACATTCTCAGGTACACCTCTGACACTCCCAGGTGCACCCCAGACACTCCCAGGTACACCTCTGACACTCCCAAATACACCTCTGACACTCCCAGATACACCTTTGACACTCCCAGGTACACTTCTCACACTCCCAGGTACACCTCCGACACTCCTAGGTACACCTCTGACACTCCCGGGTACATCTCTGACACTCCCAGGTACCCCACTGACATTCCCTGGTACACCTCTGACAATCCCAGGTACACCGCTGACACTGCCAGGTACACCTCCGACACTCCCAGGAACACCTCCGACATTCCCAGGTACACTTCTCACACTCCCAGGTACACCTCCAACACTCCTAGGTACACCTCTGACACTCCCAGGTACACCTCTGACACTCCAAGGTATACCTCTGACACTCCCAGGTACACCTCTGACACTCCCAGGTACACCTCTGACACTCCCAGGAACACCTCTGACACTCCCAGGTACACCTCTGACACTCCCAGGTACTCCACTGACATTCCCTGGTACACCTCTGACACTCCCAGGTACACGTCCGACACTCCCAGATACACCTCAGACACTCCCAGGTACACCTCCGACACTCCCAGGTACACTTCTTACACTCCCAGGTACACCTCCGACACTCAGAGGTACACCTCTGACACTCCCAGGTACACCTCCGACACTCCCAGGTACACCTATGACACTCCCAGGAACACCTCTCACACTCCCAGGTACTCCACTGAATTCCCTGGTACACCTCTGACACTCCCAGGTACACGTCCGACACTCCCAGATACACCTCTGGGAGTGTCATAGGTGTACCCGGGAGTGTCAGAGGTGTACCTGGGAGAGTCGGAGGTGTACCTGGGAGTGTGCGAAGTGTTCCTGGGAGTGTCTGGGGTGTACCTGGGAGTGTCAGAGGTGTACCCGGGAGTGTCACAGGTGTACCTGGGAGTGTCAGAGGTGTACCTGGGAGTGTCGGAGGTGTACATGGAGTGTCAGAGGTATACCAGGGAGTGTCAGTGAAGTACCTGGGAGTCTCAAAGGTGTACCTGGGAGTATCGGAGGTGTACCTGGGAATATCGGAGTGACAGAGGAGTACCTAGGAGTGTCAGAGGTGTACCAGGGAATGTCAGTGGAGTACCTGGGAGTGTCAGAGGTGTACCTGGGAGTGTCAGAGGTGTACCTGGGAGTGTCAGAGGTGTACCTGGGAGTGACTGGGGTGTACCTGGGAGTGTCAGAGAAGTACCAGGGAGTGTCACAGGAGTACATGGGAGTGTGAGAGGTGTACCTGCGAGTGTGAGAGGTGTACCTAGAAGTGTCTGAGGTGTATCTGGGAGTGTCTGAGGTGTACCTGGGAGTGTCTGAGGTGTACCTGGGAGTGTCAGAGAAGTACTACGGAGTGTCACAGGAGTACCTGGGAGTGTGAGAGGTGTACCTGCGAGTGTGAGAGGTGTACCTAGAAGTGTCAGAGGTGTACCTGGGAGTGTCAGAGGTGTACCTGGGAGTGTCTGAGGTGTACCTGGGAGTGTCTGAGGTGTACCTGGGAGTGTCAGGGGAGAACCAGGAAGTGTAAGAGGTGTACCTTGGAGTGTCAGAGGTGTACCAGGGAGTGTCTGAGGTGTACCTGGGAGTGTCAGAGGTGTACCTAGGAGTATCGGAGGTTTACCTGGGTGTCGGAGTTGTACCTGGGAGTGTCGGAGGCGGACCTGGGAGTGTCAGAGGTGTACCTGGGAATATCAGAGGTATATCTTGGAGTGTCAGAGGTGTACCTGGGAGTCTCAGAGGTGTACCTGGGAGTATCGGAGGTGTACCTGGGAATATCGGAGGTGTACCTGGGAATATCGGAGGTGTACCAGGGAGTGTCAGAGGTGTACCTGGGAGTCTCAGAGGTGAACCAGGGAGTGTCAGAGGAGTACCTGGGAGTGTCAGAGGTGTACCACGGAGTGTCACAGGAGTACCTGGGATTGTCAGAGGTGTACCTGGCAGTGTCAGAGGTGTGCCTGGGAGTGTCAGAGATGTACCTGGGAGTGTCAGAAGTGTGACTGGGAGTGTCGGATGTGTACCTTGGAGTGTCGGAGGTGTACCATGGAATGTCAGTGGAGTACTTGGGAGTGTCAGAGGTGTACCTGGGAGTGTCAGAGGTGTACCTTGGAGTGTCAGAGGTGTACCTGGGAGTGTTAGAGGTGTACCTGGGAGTGTCGGAGGTGTACCTGGGAGTGTGAGAAGTGTACCTGGGAGTGTCGGAGGTGTACCTGGGAGTGTCGGAGGTGTACCTGGCAGTGTCAGCGGTGTACCTGGGAGTGTCAGAGGTGTACCAGGGAATGTCAGTGGAGTACCTGGGAGTGTCAAAGGTGTACCTGGGAGTGTCAGAGGTGTACCTGGGAGTGTCAGAGGTGTACCCGGGAGTGTCAGAGGTGTACCTAGGAGTGTCGGAGGTGTACCTGGGAGTGTGAGAAGTGTACCTGGGAATGTCTGGGGTGTACCTGGGAGTGTCTGAGGTGTACCTGGGAGTGTCAAAGGTGTAATTGGGAGTGTCAGAGGTGTGCCTGGGAGTGTCAGGGGTGTACCAGGGAGTGTCAGTTGAGTACCTGGGAGTGTCAGAGGTGTACCTGGGAGTGTCGGAGGTGTACATGGAGTGTCAGAGGTGTACCTGGCAGTGTCAGCGGTGTACCTGGGAGTGTCAGAGGTGTGCCTGGGAGTGTCTGAGGTGTACCTGGGAGTGTCTGAGGTGTACCTGGGAGTGTCTAAGGTGTACCTGGGAGTGTCAGAGAAGTACCAGGGAGTGTCACAGGAGTACCTGGGAGTGTGAGAGGTGTACCTGGGAGTGTGAGAGGTGTACCTAGGTGTGTATGAGGTATACCTGGGAGTGTCAGAGGTGTACCTGGGAGTGTCTGAGGTGTACCTGGGAGTGCCAGGGGAGAACCAGGGAGTGAAAGAGGTGTACCTGGGAGAGTCAGAGGTGTAAGGGGGAGTGTCTGAGGTATACCTGGGAGTGTCAGAGGTGTACCATGGAGTATCAGAGGAATACCTAGGAGTGTCAGAGGTGTACCTGGGAGTGTCAGAGGTGTACCTAGGAGTATCGGAGGTTTACCTGGGAGTGTCGGAGTTGTACCTGGGAGTGTCAGAGGTGTACCTGGGAGCGTGAGATGTGTACCTGGGAGTGTCGGAGGTGTACCTGGGAGTGTCGGAGGTGTACCTGGGAGTGTCAAAGGTGTACTTGGGAGTGTCAGAGGTGTACTTGGGAGTGTCAGCGGTGTACCTGGGAGTGTCTGAGGTGTACCTGGGAGTGTCGGAGGTGTACCTGGGAGTGTCAAAGGTGTACTTGGGAGTGTCAGAGGTGCACTTGGGAGTGTCAGAGGTGCACCTTGGAGTGTCTGAGGTGTACCTGGGAGTGTCAGATGTGTACCTGGCAGTGTCTGAGGTGTACCTGGCAGTGTCTGAGGTGTACCTGGCAGTGTCAGCGTTGTACCTGGGAGTGTCAGCGGTGTACCTGGGAGTGTTAGAGGTGTATCAGGGAGTGACAGAGGAGTACCTAGGAGTGTCAGAGGTGTACCTGGGAGTGTCAGAGGTGTACCTGGGAGTATCGGAGGTGTACCTGGGAGTGTCAGAGGTGTACCTGGGAGTGTCAGAGGTGTACCTGGGAGTGTCAGGGGAAAACCAGGGAGTGAAAGAGGTGTACCTGGGAGAGTCAGAGGTGTAAGGGGGAGTGTCTGAGGTGTTCCTGGGAGTGTCAGAGGTGTACCAGGGAGTGTCAGTTGAGTACCTGGGAGTGTCAGAGGTGTACCTGGGAGTGTCGGAGGTGTACATGGAGTGTCAGAGGTGTACCTGGCAGTGTCAGCGGTGTACCTGGGAGCGTGAGATGTGTACATGGGAGTATCGGAGGTGTACCTGGGAGTGTCGGAGGTGTACCTGGGAGCGTCAAAGGTGTACTTGGGAGTGTCAGAGGTGTACTTGGGAGTGTCAGCGGTGTACCTGGGAGTATCGGAGGTGTATCTGGGAGTGGTGGACGTGTACCTGGAAGTGTCAGAGGTGTACCAGGGAATGTCAGTGGAGTACCTGGGAGTGTCAGAGGTGTACCTGGGAATGTCTGGGGTGTACCTGGGAGTGTCTGAGGTGTACCTGGGAGTGTCAAAGGTGTAATTGGGAGTGTCAGAGGTGTGCCTGGGAGTGTCAGGGGTGTACCAGGGAGTGTCAGTTGAGTACCTGGGAGTGTCAGAGGTGTACCTGGGAGTGTCGGAGGTGTACATGGAGTGTCAGAGGTGTACCTGGCAGTGTCAGCGGTGTACCTGGGAGTGTCAGAGGTGTGCCTGGGAGTGTCTGAGATGTACCTGGGAGTGTCTGAGGTGTACCTGGGAGTGTCAGGGGAAAACCAGGGAGTGAAAGAGGTGTACCTGGGAGAGTCAGAGGTGTAAGGGGGAGTGTCTGAGGTGTTCCTGGGAGTGTCAGAGGTGTACCATGGAGTGTCAGAGGAATACCTAGGAGTGTCAGAGGTGTACCTGGGAGTGTCAGAGGTGTAATTAGGAGTATCGGAGGTTTACCTGGGAGTGTCGGAGTTGTACCTGGTAGTGTCAGAGGTGTACCTGGGAGCGTGAGATGTGTACCTGGGAGTATCGGAGGTGTACCTGGGAGTATCGGAGGTGTACCTGGGAGCGTCAAAGGTGTACTTGGGAGTGTCAGAGGTGTACTTGGGAGTGTCAGCGGTGTACCTGGGAGTGTCTGAGGTGTACCTGGGAGTGTCAGAGGTGTGCCTGGGAGTGTCAGAGGTGCACTTGGGAGTGTCAGAGGTGCACCTTGGAGTGTCTGAGGTGTACTTGGGAGTGTCAGAGGTGTACCTGGGAGTGTCAGAGGTGTACCTAGGAGTATCGGAGGTTTACCTGGGAGTGTCGGAGTTGTACCTGGGAGTGTCAGAGGTGTACCTGGGAGCGTGAGATGTGTACATGGGAGTATCGGAGGTGTACCTGGGAGTGTCGGAGGTGTACCTGGGAGCGTCAAAGGTGTACTTGGGAGTGTCAGAGGTGTACTTGGGAGTGTCAGCGGTGTACCTGGGAGTATCGGAGGTGTACAGGGAGTGTCAGAGTGTACCTGGGAGTGTCAGAGATGTACCTGGGAGTGTCAGAGGTGTATCTGGGAGTGGTGGACGTGTACCTGGGAGTGTCAGAGGTGTACCAGGGAATGTCAGTGGAGTACCTGGGAGTGTCAGAGGTGTACCTGGGAGTGTCACAGGTGTACCTGGGAGTGTCAGAGGTGTACCTGGGAGTGTCAGAGGTGTACCTGGGAGCGTCAGAGGTGTACCTGGGAGTGTCGGAGGAGTACCTGCGAGTGTGAGAAGTGTACCTGGGAGTGTCTAGGGTGTACATGGGAGTGTCTGGGGTGTACCTGGGAGTGTCTGAGGTGTACCTGGGTGTGTCAGAGGTGTACCTGGGAGTGTCAGAGGTGTACCTGGGAGTGTCAGAGGTGTACCTGGGAGTGTCAGAGGTGTACCTGGGAGTGTCGGAAGTGTACATGGAGTGTCAGAGGTGTACCTGGCAGTGTCAGCGGTGTACCTTGGAGTGTCATAGGTGTGCCTTTGAATATCAGAGGTGTACCTGGGAGTGTCTGAGGTGTACCTGGGAGTGTCTGAGGTGAACCCGGGAGTGTCAGAGAAGTACCAAGGAGTGTCAAAGGAGAACCTGGGAGTGTTCGAGGTGTACCTGAGAGTGTGAGAGGTGTACCTGGGAGTGTCTGAGGTGTTCCTGGGAGTGTCTGAGGTGTACCTGGGAGTGTCAGGGGAGAACCAGGGTGTGAAAGAGGTGTACCTGGGAGTGTCAGAGGTGTACCAGGGAGTGTCTGACGTGTACCTGGGAGTGTCAGAGGTGTACCTGGGAGTGTCAGAGGTATACTAGGGAGTGTCAGTGAAGTACCTGGGAGTCTCAAAGGTGTACCTGGGAGTATCGGAGGTGTACCTGGGAATATCGGAGGTGTACCTGGGAATATCGGAGGTGTACCAGGGAGTGTCAGAGAAGTACCTGGGAGTGTCAGAGGTGTACTTGGGAGTACCGGAGGTGTACCTGGGAGTATCGGAGGTGTACCTGGTAGTGTCAGAGGTGTACCTGGGAGTATCAGAGGTGTACCTGGGAGTGTACCAAACCTAACCTAACCTAACCTAACTCTAACACTGAAAATCAGTGTTTTGAAAAGAAATTAAGCGTTTTCCGTGAAAAGAAGATAAAAAAAAGTAAAATACATTGGTTTTTATCTAAAATTGAGTGTTTTTCGTGAAAAGAAGTAAAACTAACTAAAATTCACCTAACCTAACCTAACCTAACCTAACGTATCCTAACCTAACCTATGTAATAGGCCCCTGTCTCATCAACAGAACGTATTATATAAATGGGTCAATACTTCTGATATTATATTCAGATTCACCACCCTGTAACTTTCCACTGTCTATGAGTAAAACATGAGATTGACACGTGAGCGGGCAACTTACCCAAGAGGGCGAGACCCATAGCTCAGCATTTCTGTAAGCACGCACTGCGATGCCCCTAAGCTTCAGTAGCTCACCTCAACTCATATCGTAAGGACGTGACCTAACGTTTATCATACATAAACGCCGTCCCTTTCTCATTCACTCCTAGACAATGAGACTTACGGTTGATATACACTCAGGAATTATATATACAACCTTTTATAATAAAACAAAGGAACTACCGTTTGGGTTTCGTTACTTAAAACCCAAATATAAATATGTGTGAACGGACTGGTTAATTGGACAAGCAGCCGATTCATATAGGTGGCAAGCGGTGTGTACGGATTCTTCAAACTGGTAGTCGTATCATCCGTCTGTGTCTTGTGAAAAACAAGAAACCACACAGCAGTGACGCGTTACATAATCCGAGTGTTTAAAACTATATCCCGTATTGAGACGATATGTAGTGAGCGCTCCTTATCTCTGTCACATACAAATACGTGCAGAATTCGTAATATACAAATATTACAGCCTGTTGGTACATATCCAGATTGAGCCGGTTGAGATAGACTCCACTCAGCATTCCCTAGACATTACAGTGTTGCAGTGTTGAAAAACAGTTTCGTAGCCTGGAATTCAATTGGTATTTCACTAGCAGCTGAGCAGTATTGTTGTGTCGTCAGCGCGAATTACGAATTCCGGTGTCATCATACAGATCTCCATATATACGTGGACTGTGAAGAATTGGCACACGGCAGTTTTCGCCAGCGAACCAGCAACCACCAGTGTGATAACCAATCATAGTTTTCTGATCGCCGGAGGAGGAACTCACCTAAATCAAGTGGACTCGTCTCTCACCAAAGCAGAAGCGTCATCTCGTTGCCAAGGAAACCAGCAGCAGCGCACACTCCACCCAGAACTCTTGACGGATCACATTTTCTATACAGACGTACTACTCTGTATAAATAGGTATTTAAATTACATAGTTCTACACACATGAACACGTTCGAGAGATATCTTCACACCCATAGGTTCGTCGGATAGGATTATTTCAATGATAAAGTGTCGAATGTAAGATTAATGTATTGAAATCCTATAATTTACAGTAGTTTGTAAGTGTCTGTCTACTTATTGATAGTTTAATAATTAACTACAAAACATATTCATTTGTCTTGTAAATGAGAGGCAAGTGATCTACTTATTGTTAAGTATTCATTGACCCAAGGGGGCTAATAGATAATTTCTAAGTTTCCCATGACTAATGTAGATGAAATCGAACGCCTAGAGCAACTGTTTGCTGATAACCAACTCATCAATGATCAAGCCCAGACTGACATAGATTATGAGTATGGAACACAGTTAAATGAGTCGGTAGGAAGTAGTGAGAAAGTTATAGACGAATAATTTGACGACTTAAACCGTCGTACCCTACGGTCTGGTAATCACTATAGTACCTCACCTAAGTATACTAAAGCAGTTACCCCTGTTACAGGTGATAGTGTGTCTGTTGCTAAAGCGGTAACAATCTTATTAACCCAGCCTTCTGATAAGAGTAAGAATACTAATTTGCTTAATACTAACACTAAAATGGCTTCGTCTAACCCTCATACCAGTACTACTACCACACCTAAAGCTGATAATGTTATTAATATCATGCAGCGCGGTGATTATGTTCGAAATTTCACGGGACAAGACGATTATAGGGTCGCACATTTTGTTCGTGCATGTGAAGATAGTATGCGCATTAGTCACATAACGACTGACGAAGAAAAGAAAGCATATGTACGTTCCCATATAACGCAGGGTTCCTATGCAGGCAGTCGTTTAAATGCGTTTGGTTTTCAAAGCCCTGACTATGAAAAGTTCAAGCGAACGCTAATTGGGCTTTTTGGGGGTAGGTCACAGCTGGGCCAACTGCAATGGATCTTCAGATGGTTGGATCGCTGTATTCCAGGTATACGAAACGAAACACCCGTTGACGCTGTTGACATCGCGGGCGAGGTTCGCCAGGACATGCAAGCGACCTTCCGGTCATCAGGCTGGTACAACTCACGGGGTGATATGCCACCGGAAAATGTGGAAACATTGATAGAACTAATAAGTTTTCTTCTTTCCGTCCGTGTTCCCTTATATAGCCGGGCACAGGAAGTACAGTATGAACCACCCTTGGATATGGTGGAATACGCAAACAAGCTCTGTCCCCAGGCTACGGGCCCCTTACTGGCGCAGCCCTCAGTGACGTCACCACAACCCCAGCCGTCTCAGAGGCCACAGATGCCTCACCTCCAGACTCCTTATGCCACACACTTAGCTCCGATCGCTCCTCCCCACCTAACATATAAACAGAAAACATCGTTACGATGCGCACATTGTAATAAACGTGGCCATGTAATGGAAGATTGTTTTCAGCTCCGAGGTAATAGTGCTAATTTTAAGGCCACACCCGGTGCAAAGCCATTCTCAAGGTCAAACAGAGAGGGAGCTAAAGCAGCACCTCCTCCTCCTACCCAGAAAGCGCGCAAATGGTGCGCTCTTCACAAATCGACATCTCATAGTTCACATGAGTGGGATATATTAATAAAGGCTAGGGGAGTGGACCTAAGTGAAACGGAGGTGTCGTATAGGCGCAAGCAGAAACGTTCCCAGGACAAGTCATCCGGGGAATACCAGCGCACACCACAGCACGGAGAGGGATAGATAGGGTAATTCCCACCCCTCCACACAGCACTTGTATAGCCGCCTCATTAGTAGCGGCGCTTAGCAAAGTGGAAGTGTTGTCAGTGCCGGTGAGAGTGGATAATACCAGATTGGCTCTTGATATAGACACAGGTGCTTGCGCTAATGTATTGGCCTTGACATCATATCATGAGTTACAACGTAAATTCCCTCACCGCAAATTCAAATGGAGGCCTAGTAACGGTGAGCTCGAAGGAGTTTCAGGTACTCAGCTGAGCATCAAAGGAATGGTGACGTTACCACTCAGATTCTCAAGACGTGGTACGCCCTTCTACGCGGACTTTTATATAGTTCAGCAGTTCAATTTGCCAGCTGACGGGTTACTTGGTCTACCAACTCTTCGAAAGAACATGATAGATGTTCATCCACGTAATAATAGTGTTACGTTTAAAGGTGTTTCCTACACAGCAATGAGTCATTCTGAACCTTTGCTCACCGCAAGGACGAAAGTGTTGTCTACCAATCCTATTAAGAGGAAGGCGGATCATGCGTCAGAGATATCTCTCGACCTCAACCACACACCTTCCCAGCGTGATTACAGCAGCAAGAGTTGGACGGTTGTACCAGCAGTGTTGAAGAGTAATCTCCATTACAAAAATGAGGAAATCACCAAAGCAACTGTCGAACTACCCAACGTGTACACGGGCACAGATGTAGTGTGTCTCCCGGAAACATGCAAGGTAAAAGGGCTGTCATGTGAATCTACCCTGAGCACAATACGCCCTGGTGGTTTGACCGACGTACTGATTCTAAATCGAACAGGCGTTCAACGAATCTTAAAGAAAGGATGTTATTTGTGTGATTTTCTAGTATATCACAACAATGTCGAAGTGCAACCAAATAAATTCCCAATTCGAGGTATTGTTGCGAATTGCCAACAGACTCGACTGGCCAGGATAGATCAAATAGCGCCACATGTTAAGGTGGTCGATCATCCACAGGGCAAGACACGCCTGTTAGAGCTGCTTGCCGACTACAGAAATATAGTAGCCTTGCCAGGGGAAACGCTAGGTCAGACAGATTTAACATCCCATCATATAGCGTTAAAGGAAGGAACCAACCCTATTTACGTACCAGCTTATAGACTACCGCATAGCCAGCGCGCTGTAGTGCAAGATATGGTACAGGGTATGTTAGATGAGAATGTCATTAGACACTCAAAATCCCCCTTTAATAGCCCATTATTCCTCGTCCCGAAAAAGGATGGTGGATGGCGCCCTGTCATAGATTTCAGGCGCGTAAATGATCAAACAATCCCTGATAGGTACCCAATGCCTATCTTGAGTGACATATTGCAATCCTTAGGCAAGGATAATGCGGTATTTAGCAACTTAGATTTGCTTAGTGGGTATTGGCAAATACCACTCGATGAAAAATCACGAGAAATCACGGCATTTAGCACGCCTCTAGGCCACTTTGAGTTTCTACGAATGCCATTTGGTCTCAGAAATGCCCCACTAACATTTCAAAGAATGATCAACACCCTGTTTGCCGGACTAATTGGTAACACAGTCTGCGCTTATTTGGATGATCTAATAGTAGTCAGTAAGGACGTCGATTCCCATCTGATAAAACTGCGTGAAGTGTTGGACAAACTTTCCACAGCAGGACTCAAAATAAAACTCTCAAAGTGCGAGTTTTTAAAATCCAGAATCCATTTCCTTGGTCATGTAGTCGACGGTGAGGGCATACACACAGTTAATGATAAAGTCAAAGCTGTATCTCAGTTCCCGCGTCCTACCTCAAATGATCATGTGCGTAGCTTTCTCGGATTATCTGGTTATTATCGTTCCTTTATCAAGGACTATGCAACATTAGCATCGCCCCTAACGAGGTTGCTCAAAAAAGATGCAGTGTTCATATGGGATGCTGAACACGAGGAAAGTTTTACGGCATTGAAGACAGCGCTAACCAATGCCCCGGTTCTAGCATTCCCAGACTACACTCAACCTTTCACTCTCTGTACTGACGCTTCCGGAATTGGAGTCGGAGCAGTGCTCATGCAAGAGGACACGCGTGGGAAGTTTAGAGTGATAGCATTTGCAAGTCGCAAACTAATCGATGCTGAAACACGTTATTCGGTGACGCATTTAGAAACGTTAGCCGTTGTGTGGGCACTTAAGAAGTTCAAAGACATTATCTTTGGCTACAAGATAACTGTTTTTACTGATCATGCGGCAGTCACCGAACTGTTCCATGGCAGAAACTTATCAGGCAGATTAGCACGCTGGTATCTGACAATTCAAGAGTTTGACCCCGAATTTAGGTATTTACCTGGGAGGGCGAATGTTGTCGCCGACGCTCTGTCAAGAAATATAGCACCAGTAATGCCTGTATCAGCATTCACTCTTTCGCAACTGGAAGATGAGCAACGACGCGACCCATATTGGTCAGCTGTTATTTTTGCTCTCGAATCGGGCGAGGATGTTAAACTCCCCAAGTTATTTCTTCCCTTAAGTCAGTTTGAATTACGACATAACATACTCCATAGGACGAGAAAATCTCCTGAGGGTAATGTGTCTCAAATAGTCGTACCTGACACGTTGCGCAAAGCAGTAATGACATTGTTCCACGATGTCCCACAAGCAGGTCACCAAGGTCGTGATAAATGCTTAGCGGATTTACGAAAGAAGTATTTCTGGAACACTATGAAGAAAGACATAGAATTACACATAGCTAATTGTTTGGCATGTGCTCAACATAAAGGATCAACAGGATCACCTGCCCCGATTCTACAATATCCTACACCAGACCGTCCGTTTGACACAGTCGCTGTTGACTTGTTACAACTCCCAATGAGTCATCAGGGATCAGGATACGTCTTAGTGTGTGTGGATCATTTTTCCAGGTTCGTGGTCTTGGTCCCACTAAAAAGCAAAACGGCCGAAGCAGTAGCCTATGCATTAGTGATGAATCTCATATGTCCATATACTACGCCTAAAGTTCTACTCTCTGATAATGGAACAGAGTTCAAGAATGAGCTAATAGAGCATATATGTTTACAATATGGAATTAAACAAACTTTTGTGACAGCTTATCATCCACAGGCTAATGGCCTTGTTGAAAGAACCAATCGTAAAATCCTAGAAATACTGCGTCCAATTGTTAGTGGTTTTCAATACGCATGGGAGGATTGGTTACCGCAGGTTGCAGCGTCGATTAATGGGTCAGTTAATAGCTCTACGGGCAAAACACCCTACTATATTGTCTATGGTACAGATAAACGTCTGCCTTACGACATCCTTACAGAGGCGCCATACCCGGTATATAATACGGATGATTTTGCGGCAAAACAAATTCATGTCTTTACAGAAATTCATAACCAAGTACGATCACAGCTAGCGGCGTCACGCGCCGAAATGATCATCAAACAGCATAAACATGCTAAACCTATCGCACTGAACGTTGGGGACGCTGTTATGTTACGGGAACCTGAAAGGAACTCCAAACTTTCGGCGAAATTTTCTGGTCCATTCCGCATAATCTCAAAAGAAGCAGGCAACAAATTCAAAATATGGAAGCCTAATGCACAGATCGCAGATGTCGTGCACGCGGATCGTCTGAAGAAGACCCAGATAAATGTCTTACCTCCAGTTGATGATAATGTGATTGATACATCCTTACAGACTGTTCAGAAGCAAAATGTCCCAAATGACTATTGTATGAAACTACGTTCTGCGAGTAGACGTTAACTCGTTTGTAATTCCTTACAGAATGGCTTGGATCGTCAGTGTCTTGCTTCTACTCTGTTGTGGCACCGTTGTGTTGACGAAAATGTCCACATTAGTCCTCAAACCAGGTGCACTGGTGGCACCTCTCGGACGCGTTCTCATAGCTGAGGACGTGGTGAACATCAAGTATGAACTACAGCCACTACTCCAACTTCCGCGTCAGATGGAAAACGTCGACGGCCAACTACAATCAGCATTGGACATCCTTCATAGTCTCAGCACAGCTTCGAAGAATTCGACAATAGTTTCACAAACTATAGACCTTCTACACTTTCGTCTCCAGAACCTTCGCGAGTTTCTAGTTGATGTGGGGAAAAATCTACCTGCATCTCAAGCGGATCTTGCTCAAGAAGTGCATTCTCAGGCACGACGAAAAAGGGGTCTCTTTAATTTTGTGGGTCTTATCCAAAGCGCTTTGTTTGGCACGGCAACGGCCGATGATGTAGCTAAATTGGGGGACCGAATGAACGTTGTCGTTCAGGCTGTATCTCAACAGAATCGCGTTATTTCTCAAACCTTTCACGCGATTACTGCTCTAGAATCAAAGGTTAATGCAATCATAATGGAGTCTAACCAAGTTTCGAGGATTGTTACTAGGTTACAGAAAGCAATTCCGACGTTAGAATGGCTCCTTTACTTCACAGAATATTTGCATGCTGCTGAAATTTCAGTTCATAAAATTGTAACCTCTAAAAATGAACTAATAGACAGCATTGTAGATGCCGGGATAGGACGTGTGGACGCGAAGCTTGTGCCTGTGCAGACGCTTCTTGAAGCTTTAAAAATAGCCAAGTTGCAGTATCATTTAACTCCTATTTTCAATGACAATGAGGTTCACTATTATTACCCGCTGTTGGAGTCAACCCTCACGCACAATGCAATTCTGATCCACATTCCTATGCGAGGGCAACATGAGTTTAATGCATGGCATTTAGAACCCTTCCCCTGGTTTGTGAACGACACACTGTATACCCTAGATAGGCCTAAAGAACTTTTCTTAGTAGATGAAGAATATTCATTGTTATCAATAGAGGATTCAGAGGTACTGTCACGGTGTAAGTCGTCTTATCTACACCTACACGTATGTCCAGCCTACATGTTTGCATTTATTCCTGCTGCAGAAGGAATATGTGAATTGGCAGTCATACAACCAAATGTACGCACAGCGTTAGCGCAATGCAGTTATAGGCCAGTTAGTCTAAAGACTGTGTTCCACGCTCACCTTCACAATGTGCAGTATTTGTTCTTTCCAAATCTCACTACTGTAATTTTAAAATGCCAAAATGGTGTTAAGCAGCTAGTTGTGAAAGGGCATTACAAGGCTCCTGATTACTGTGAAATCACTTGTAGTACATTACGGACCTTGCCTACTCATCAGCATTTTGCGTTAAATCGAAAACTCAAGTCTGCTTTAATTCCACTTCCTATAATGAATTTCACTATCAAGGATATTCAAATAGTATCAGAGAAATTAAAAGTGTTAGCTTTCTTGAACGAGACACATTTTGCTGATTTGAATAATAACTTGCCATTTTATCTGTCACGGGAATTTGCACTACCAAGTCTTACGATTCCCTCTATTCTGTTAATTCTGGCAATAATGTTCCTGTTCTGTTATTACCGGGCAGTATCATCCAAATTCAACATTGTTCATAACATACTAACCCGTACGACACAAAAGTCTAGGTCCCCTGTAGTAGAGAATACCCCTACAGTAATTTCCCCAGCTTAGTGTCTACATATCTGTTTATAACATGGTTAGGGTTGTCTAGGATGTACTGTACTCTGTGAGTTATTTAGGCCTCACGGAGCTCGGCTGGTAGGTGACCGAGCGATGTAATAGGCCCCTGTCTCATCAACAGAACGTATTATATAAATGGGTCAATACATCTGATATTATATTCAGATTCACCACCCTGTAACTTTCCACTGTCTATGAGTAAGACATGAGATGGACACGTGAGCGGGCAACTTACCCAAGAGGGCGAGACCCATAGCTCAGCATTTCTGTAAGCACGCACTGCGATGCCCCTAAGCTTCAGTAGCTCACCTCAACTCATATCGTAAGGACGTGACCTAACGTTTATCATACATAAACGCCGTCCCTTTCTCATTCACTCCTAGACAGTGAGACTTACGGTTGATATACACTCAGGAATTATATATACAACCTTTTATAATAAAACAAAGGAACTACCGTTTGGGTTTCGTTACTTAAAACCCAAATATAAATATGTGTGAACGGACTGGTTAATTGGACAAGCAGCCGATTCACCTAACCTAACCTAACCTTACCTAACCTAACCCAACCTAACCCAACCCAACCCATCCCAACCCAACCTAACCTAACCTAACCTAACCTAACCTAACCCAACCTAACCCAACCCAAACCAACCCAACCCAACCTAACCTAACCTAACCTAACCTAACCCAACCTAACCTAACCGAACCTAACCTAACCTAACCTAACCTAACCTAACCTAACCTAACCTAACCTAACCTAACCCAACACAACCCAACCTAACCAACCTAACCTAACCTAACCTAACCTAACCTAACCTAACCTAATCTTACCTAACCTAACCTAACCTAACCTAACCTAACCTAACCTAACCTAACCTAACCCAACCCAACCTAACCCAACCCAACCCAATCCAACCCAACCTAACCTAACCTAACCTAACCTAACCTAACCTAACCTAACCTAACCTAACCTAACCTATCCTAACCTAACCTAACCTAACCTAACCTAATAGGGTGTGTCATACGGAGGCGAATTTTTTTTTTTGAGTTTGAAAAATCGGCCCATGGTATTAATGATGTAGTTCTATGTGCAGAATCATGTGATATCTTCAGATTTGAAAAGTTTTCATTTTTTGCTAGGTAAATTTTAACTTGAAATCTTATGAAAATTCAGTATTCCCACCCTTTTACCAACACCACTAAATAGCTTATTTAAAGTAAAGTAAATGTATCAGGTTAATTTATTAGGATGAAAATGATCCAGAATAGTGAAACGAATGATCTTGACACATTTATTAAATTTAATATTCCTTTAGAAAACAAAATCATCAAATACAAAAACCGGTTTTACTACTACGACCCGGTGTTGCTGCACACCATAGAGAACATGTCTTTCTTGCTTCTGTTTCTACTCATCACCTCCCTGCTGACCACCTGAGCTCGGATGTAGCCTTCCCTCCTCTCCTGGCTGTACACGTGACTGCTGGCCTCGCTCACTTGCTGTACACAACGCTCTATACTCTGGGTGTGCGAGGGCCAGGCAGGGACATGCATGGGGTTGTCCAGGAAAGCTCTGACTTGAACATTGGTGAGGCTGCAGGTAAGAGGGGGCTCACTGCCAGCCTGGATGTTATCCAGATCTATGAGATCAGTGAGGGTCTTGGCACCTAGATTGACTTCAGGAGTCTTCCCGACCCTGAAGGAATCGTCACCAACTGATTCGTCATGCCCAGATCCTCTCATAAGTCTCATATCCAAGATCTTTGTGACTGCCACTCTTCTCTCCTCCTCATCCTTACTGCAGAGCATTGTCTGCAGAACTGCCTCGGGATGAGCATACCAGGAAGATCTCCTCACAGTCTGCTCCACAATCTGAACAACCTTCCTTGGCTGACTCCTCAGGAGCTCAAGCTGGAAGAGAACATGCCTCGGACCTTCGGAGAACGATGACTTGACCTTGGTGTTGAACCAATTTGGCAAGTAGACACTCACGATGAATTGGACAATAAGTCTCAGGTTGTGAAGCTGGTTCCCTTTCAGTTTATGATGAGCGACCCAAATTCTGCAGAACCTGAGAGCCGTTGTGAGCCACCTAGAATGTGAGACTGGACCTATCTGCAGGTAAGCAAGTCTATCAGGCATGACCCCAGTTTTGATGGCACTGCAAATCATGTAACCATAGTACTGGTCAGTACTCAGGTCGTCAATGACAGTATGTGCAAGCTCAACGAGTGGAGGGCCAACTGTGATTTTTTCAAAGCTCGGATTTATTTCTAACTCAGTGGCAGAGTCCAGCATCTTGCCAAGAGGACCAGACCATCTGTTGTTTGAAAGAGTCTTGCCATCCAGCTCCTGGATCAGATGTCTGAGTGGCAACTCGTTGGTGTGGAGGTCACAAACAATCCAGACCAGCTTCCTCCCAATCTTCCGCTCTATCCACTGTATGACCCCCCCCCCCCCCTTGCCACCCTGTGTTCGTGTTGGTGCTGTCCCCTCCAATGGCCTGCAGGGTCTGGTCTACGTTCCTCTCTCTGAGCCAGTTCACAATGTTATCTGCCACTATCTCAGCTGGTTTCCTGATGTCATCTTTCTCTGGAGTGAAATGCCACAAATACTTCCCTCCTGGTTCACTGCAGTAGGAGTAGTGTTCCTCCTTCACCATGGCAGGGAACAACTTGTCAGAATCTCCAACTTTCAAAAACACTTTAGTGTCATCCCTTCTCCCATCAAAGAACAAACAATTGATTCCATTTTCTCTTATCCCCTTATCAAACTCCTCTTCTAGGTTACTGACAAGTTTCTCCTGAGCTCTCCTTACTTTGTTATGATCTATCACCAGGTGAACATCATCAGGTGTTATCAAACCACCGTCAACCCAGGCAGCTGTTGCTATCTCTGCAGTTTCTCTGAGACCAGTGTGGTGTCGCATGCTGGCCAGAGCTATGCTCGGGATATCTTTCCTATTTCGAATCTTATGCCTGGAAGGTTTGGGATCATTATTTTCTGGGTTAGGGACAAAGTCACCATTCTCCGGGTCAGCATTCGGATCAGCCATGGGGAAGTCATTAAACTCTGAATCAGCTTGACTCCAATCATCGGCCTTTTTTACCTCACCCTGGGCCTTCTCAAGTCTCTTTTCCTCGGCAACTCTTCTCCTCTTCTGTCTCTCTGTGGCAGCCTCCTGTCTCTTGGACTCCGGAATATCTTGGCTAGAAATCATGAGAGCCCCTATACAGCCAGTCTTCTCTCTCTGTGCTTTGACAAATGCCAGTTCGATCACAGGAATCTTCAGTTCACGCTTGCAAATACAGGAGATGTGGGCCTCGGATTTACAGTCACGATCGCATCCAAACTCAGGACAGAGAACAATTGGGCACTTGCAAGTAATTATGTCAAATAACTGGTCCAGTTGCTTGGCAAAGCTGTCCTTAACTGCAAGTTTTCCTCTCCCAAGAGAGATATCGCTTGCCTTTTCCCAACTGGCTAGCAGTCTCTCACTAATCTTCTTCTGACTTGTTATGACTGGAGGCTTGAACTGAGCGTTAGCCAGAGTGTACTGTGCCAAGACAGCTTTGGTCATATCACTGGCAATGTCTTTGTTTGTGTAAGTTCTTTGGTTCTTTTCACTGATGTGCCTGATTAAAACACCGTATCTCAAAGCATCTCTCAATGTAGGCAACTCCGACTTCAGGAGCTCTCTCCCAGACCCAAGATAGTGACTGAGATGGCTGGATTTTTGGTTCCTCGTCCTGACACAAGCAGCCATCGCAAATATTATCAACTTATAAATGCATCAGAATCTGAAACAGAAAAAAATATTGTTAGTTGGGTTGTTAAAGAATGAAGTCAGAAAGCAATGTTCACTATTTAGCTATAATGCACTAATGCAGCTGTACGTTAGATTTTCGATAAATTTCACGCTAAAATTTACCTAGCAAAAGGTTGCAAAATATTGAAACTGAAATTATTTTCTGTTTATATACACTAAAATCTACCAAAAAAGTGATGGGCCATTAGTTTTAGTTGATCTTCCCTCCTATGACACACCCTACTAACCTAACCCAAGCTAACCTCTAACACTGAAAATCAGTGTTTTGAAAAGAAATTAAGCGTTTTCCGTGAAAAGAAGATAAAAATAAGTAAAATACATTGGTTTTCATCTAAAACTGAGTTTTTTTCGTGAAAAATAGTAAAACTAGCTAAAATTCACCTAACCTAACCTAACCTAACCTAACCTAACCTAACCCAACCTACCCAACCCAACCCAACCCAACCTAACCTAACCTAACCTAACCTAACCTAACCTAACCCTAACCTAACCTAACCCAACCAAACCTAACCTAACCTAACCTAACCTAACCTAACCTAACCCAACCTAACCTAACCTAACCTAACCTAACCTAACCTAACCTAACCTAACCCAACACAACCCAACCCAACCCAACCCAACCTAACCCAACCTAACCTAACCTAACCTAACCTAACCTAACCTAACCTAACCTAACCTAACCTAACCTAACCTAACCTAACCTAACCTAACCCAACCTAACCTAACCTAACCTCTAACACTGAAAATCAGTGTTTTGAAAAGAAATTAAGCGTTTTCCGTGAAAAGAAGTAAAAACGTAAATACATGGTTTCATCTAAAACTGAGTTTTTTCGTGAAAAATAGTAAAACTAGCTAAAATTCACCTAACCTAACCTAACCTAACCTAACCTAACCCAACCTAACCCAACCCATCCCAACCTAAACTAACCAAACCTAACCTAACCTAACCTAACCTAACCTAACCTAGGTTAGGTTAGGTTAGGTGAATTTTAGTTAGTTTTACTTCTTTTCACGAAAAACACTCAGTTTTAGATAAAAACCAATGTATTTTACTTATTTTTCTTCTTTTCACGGAAAACTCTTAATTTCTTTTCAAAACACTGATTTTCAGTGTTAGAGTTTAGGTTAGGTTAGGTTAGGTTAGGTTAGGTTAGGTTAGGCTAGGTTAGGTTAGGTTAGGTTAGCTTAGGTTAGGTTGGGTTGGGTTCGGGTAAGTTGG
>CAUDMG010002869.1:0-37470 GCA_958450375.1 Homarus gammarus | reverse complement strand
GGAGTGTAAGGTGTACCTGGGAGTGTGAGAGGTTTACCTGGGAGTGTCAGAGGTGTAACTCGGTGTGTGAGAAGTGTACCTGGGAGTTCGGAGGTATACCTGGGAGTGTCGGAGGTGTACCTGGCATTGTCAGCGGTGTACCTGGGAGTGTCAGAGGTGTACCAGGGAATGTCAGTGGAGTACCTGGAAGTGTCTGAGGTGTACCTGGCAGTGTCTGAGGTGTACCTGGGAGTGTCAGAGAAGTACCAGGGAGTGTCAGTGAAGTACCTGGGAGTCTCAAAGGTGTACCTGGGAGTATCGGAGGTGTACCTGGGAATATCGGAGGTGTACCTGGGAATATTGGAGGTGTACCAGGGAGTGTCAGAGGTGTACCTGGGAGTGTCGGAGGTGTACCTGGGAGTGTCGGAGGTATACCAGGGAGTGTCACAGGAGTACCTGGGAGTGTGAGAGGTGTACCTGGGAGTGTGAGAGGTGTACCTAGGAGTGTCTGAGGTGTACCTGGGAGTCTCAGAGGTGTACCTGGGAGTGTCTGAGGTGTACCTGGGAGTGTCAGGGGAGAACCAGGGAGTGAAAGAGGTGTACCTGGGAGTGTCAGAGGTGTAAGGGGGAGTGTCTGAGGTGTACCTGGGAGTGTCAGAGGTGTACCAGGGAGTGTCAGAGGAATACCTAGGAGTGTCAGAGGTGTACCTGGGAGTGTCAGAGGTGTACCTAGGAGTATCGGAGGTTTACCTGGGAGTGTCGGAGTTGTACCTGGGAGTGTCGGAGGTGTACCTGGGAGCGTGAGAAGTGTACCTGGGAGTGTCGGAGGTGTACCTGGGAGTGTCGGAGGTGTACCTGGGAGTGTCAGAGGTGTACCTAGGAGTATCGGAGGTTTACCTGGGAGTGTCGGAGTTGTACCTGGGAGTGTCGGAGGCGGACCTGGGAGTGTCAGAGGTGTACCTGGGAGTATCAGAGGTGTACCTGGGAGAGTCAGAGGTGTACCTGGGAATGTCAGGGGTATACCAGGGAGTGTCAGTGAAGTACCTGGGAGTCTCAAAGGTGTACCTGGGAGTATCAGAGCTGTACCTGGGAGTATCAGAGGTGTACCTGGGAGTCTCAGAGGTGAACCAGGGAGTGTCAGAGGAGTACCTGGGAGTGTCAGAGGTGTACCAGGGAGTGTCAGTGGAGTACCTGGGAGTCTCAAAGGTGTACCTGGGAGTATCAGAGGTGTACCTGGGAATATCGGAGGTGTACCTGGGAATATCGGAGGTGTACCTGGGAGTGTCACAGGAGTACCTGGGATTGTCAGAGGTGTACCTGGCAGTGTCAGAGGTGTACCTGGGAGTGTCAGAGATGTACCTGGGAGTGTCAGAGGTGTTTCTGGGAGTGTCGGACGTGTACTTGGAGTGTCAGAGGTGTACCAGGGAATGTCAGTGGAGTACCTGGGAGTGTCAGAGGTGTACCTGGGAGTATCGGAGGTGTACCTGGGAGTGTCACATTTGTACCTGGGAGTGTCAGAGGTGTACCTGGGAGTGTCAGAGATGTACCTGGGAGTGTCAGAGGTGTATCTGGGAGTGTTGGACGTGTACCTGGGAGTGTCAGAGGTGTACCAGGGAATGTCAGTGGAGAACCTGGGAGTGTCAGAGGTGTACCTGGGAGTGTCGGAGGTGTACCTGGGAGTGTCAGGGGTGTACCAGGGAGTGTCAGTGGAGTACCTGGGAGTGTCAGAGGTGTACCTGGGAGTGTCGGAGGTGTACATGGAGTGTCAGAGGTGTACCTGGCAGTGTCAGTGGTGTACCTGGGAGTGTCAGAGGTGTGCCTGGGAGTGTCTGAGGTGTACCTGGGAGTGTCTGAGGTGTACCTGGGAGTGTCTGAGGTGTACCTGGGAGTGTCAGAGATGTACCAGGGAGTGTCAGAGGAATACCTAGGAGTGTCAGAGGTGTACGTGGGATTGTCAGAGGTGTACCTAGGAGTATCGGAGGTTTACAAGGGGGGGTCGGAGTTGTACCTAGGAGTATCGGAGGCGTACCTGGGAGTGTCAGAGGTGTACCTAGGAGTGTCACAGGTGTACCTGGGAGTATTGGAGGAGTACCTGGGAATGTCAGAGGTATACCAGGGAGTGTCATTGAAGTACCTGGGAGTCTCAAAGGTGTAGCTGGGAAAATCGGAGGTGTACCTGGGAATATGGGAGGTGTACCTGGGCGTGTCAGAGGTGTACCTGGGAGTGTCAGAGGTGAACCAGGCTGTGTCAGAGGAGTACCTGGGAGTGTCAGAGGTTAACCTCGGAGTATCGGAGGTGTACCTGGGAGTATCGGAGATGTAACTAAGAGTGTCAGAGGTGTACCTGGGAGTGTCAGAGGTGTACCTGGGAGTGTCAGAGGTGTAACTGGGAGTGTCAGGGGTGTAACTGGGAGTGTCGGAGGTGTAACTGGGAATGTCAGAGGTGTACCAGGAGTGTCAGTGGAGTACCTGGGCGTCTCAAAGGTGTTCCTGGGAGTATCGGAGGTGTATGATTATCGGAAGTGTACCTGGGAGTGTGAAAGGTGTTCATGGGAGTGTCGGAGGTGTACCTGGGAGTGTCAGAGGTGTACCTGGGAGTGTCAGAGGTGTACCTGGGAGTGTCAGAGGTGTACCTGGGAGTGTCAGAGGTGTACTGGGAGTGTCGGAGGTGTACCTGGGAGTGTCAGAGGTGTACCAGGGAATGTCAGTGGAGTACTTGGGAGTGTCAGAGGTGTACCTGGGAGTGTGAGAGGTGTACCTTGGAGTGTCAGAGGTGTGTACCTGGGAGTGTCAGAGGTGTACCTGGGAGTGTCGGAGGTGTACCTGGGAGTGTGAGTAGCGTACCTGGGAGTGTCGGAGGTGTACCTGGGAGAGTGTCGGAGGTGTACCTGGCAGTGTCAGCGGTGTACCTGGGAGAGTCTGATGTGAACCACGGATTGTCAGTGGAGTGCCTGGGAGTGTCAAAGGTGTACCTGGGAGTGTTGGTTGTGTACCTGGGAGTGTCAGGGGTCTACCTGGGAGTGTCAGAGGTGTACCTGGGAGTGTCACTGAAGAACCTGGGAGTGTCAGAGGTGTACCTGGAAGTGTCAGAGGTGTACCTGGGAGTGTCGGAGGTGTACCTGGGAGTGTGAGAAGTGTACCTGGGATTGTCTGGTTTGTACCTGGGAGTATCGGAGGTGTACCTGGGAGTGTCAGAGGTGTACTTGGGAGTGTCAGAGGTGTACCTGGGAAAGACAGAGGTGTACCTGGGAGTGTCAGAGGTGTACCTAGGAGTGTCAGAGGTGTACCTGGGAGTGTCGGAGTGTACCTGGGAGTGTCAGTGGTGTACCTGGGAGTGTCAGAGGTGTAACTGGGAGTGTCAGAGGTGTACCTGGGAGTGTCAGAGGTGTACCTGGGAGTGTCAGAGGTGTACCTGGAGTGTCAGAGGTGTACCTGGAGTGTCAGAGGTGTACCTGGGAGTGTCAGAGGTGTACCTGGGAGTGTCGGAGGTGTACCTGGGAGTGTCAGAGGTGTACCTGGGAGTGTCAGAGGTGTACCTGGGAGTGTCAGAGGTATACCTGGGAATGTCAGGGGTGTACCTGAGAGTGTCAGAGGTGTATCAGGGAGTGACAGAGGAGTACCTAGGAGTGTCAGAGGTGTACCTGGGAGTGTCTGAGGTGTACCTGGGAGTATCGGAGGTGTACTGGGAGTGTCAGAGGTGTACCTTGGAGTGTCAGAGGTGTACCTGGGAGTGTCAGAGGTGTACCTGGGAGTGTCAGAGGTGTACCTGGGAGTGTCAGAGGTGTACCTGGGAGTGTCAGAGGTGTACCTGGGAGTGTCGGAGGTGTACCTGGGAGTGTCAGAGGTGTACCTGGGAGTGTTGGTGGAGTACCTGGGAGTGTCAGAGGTGTACCTGGGAGTGTCAGAGGTGTACCTGGAAGTGTCAGAGGAGTACCTGGGAGTGTAGAGGTGTACCTGGGAGTGTGAGGAGTGTAGCTGGGAGTGTCTGGGGTGTACCTGGGAGTATCGGAGGTGTACCTGGGAGTGTCAGAGGTGTACCTGGGAGTGTCAGAGGTGTACCTGGGAGTGTCAGAGATGTACCTGGGAGTGTCAGAGGTGTATCTGGGAGTGTCGGAGGTGTACCTGGGAGTGTCACAGGAGTACCTGGGAATATCGAATGTGTACCTGGGAATATCGGAGGTGTACCTGGGAGTGTCGGAGGTGTACCTGGGAGTGTCAGAGGTGTACCTGGGAGTGTCGGAGGTGTACCTGGGAGTGTCACAGGAGTACCTGGGATTGTCAGAGGTGTACCTGGCAGTGTCAGAGGTGTACCTGGGAGTGTGAGAAGTGTACCTGGGAGTGTCGGAGGTGTACCTGGGAGTGTCGGAGGTGTACCTTTGAGTGTGAGAACTGTACCTGGGAGTGTCGGAGGTGTACCTGGGATTATCGGATGTGTACCTGGGAATATCGGAGATGTACCTGGGAGTGTCAGAGGTGTACCTGGGAGTATCAGAGGTGTACCTGGGAGTGTACCTAACCTAGCCTAGCCTAACCTAACCTAACCTAACCTAACCTAACCCAACCCAATACATCCCAACCTAACCTAACCTAACCTAACCTAACCTAACCCAACCCAACCTAACCTAACCTAACCTAACCTAACCTAACCCAACCCAACCCAACCTAACCTAACCTAACCTAACCTAACCTAACCTCTAACACTGAAAATCAGTGTTTTGAAAAGAAATTAAGCGTTTTCCGTGAAGAGAAGATAAAAGTAAGTAAAATACATTGGTTTTTATCTAAAACTGAGTGTTTTTCGTGAAAAGAAGTAAAACTAACCAAAATTCACCTAACCTAACCTAACCTAACCTAACGTAACCTAGCCTAACCTAACCCAACCTAACCCAACCCATCCCAACCCAACCCAACGTGTACCTAGGAGTGTCAGAGGTGTACCAGGGAATGTCAGTGGAGTACCTGGAAGTGTCAGAGGTGTACCTGGGAGTGTCAGAGGTGTACCTGGGAGTGTCAGAGGTGTACCTGGGAGTGTCAGAGGTGTACATGGGAGTGTCGGAGGTGTACCTGCGAGTGTGAGAAATGTACCTGGGAGTGTCTGGGGTGTACCTGGGAGTGTCTGGGGTGTACCTGGGAGTGTCTGAGGTGTACCTGGGAGTGTCAGAGGTGTACCTGGGAGTGTCAGGGGTGTACCTGGGAGTATCAGGGGTGTACCAGGGAGTGTCAGTGGAGTACCTGGGAGTGTCAGAGGTGTACCTGGCAGTGTCAGCGGTGTACCTGGGAGTGTCAGAGGTGTACCTGGGAGTGTCAGAGGTGTACCTGGGAGTGTCAGCGGTGTATCTGGGAGTGTAGGACGTGTACCTGGGAGTGTCAGAAGTTTACCAGGGAATGTCAGTGGAGTACCTGGGAGTGTCAGAGGTGTACCTGGGAGTGTCAGAGGTGTACCTGTGAGTGTCAGAGGTTGTACCAGGGAGTGTCAGTGGAGTACCTGGGAGTGTCAGAGGTGTACCTGGGAGTGTCAGAGGTGTACCTGGGAGTGTCGGAGGTGTACCTGGGAGTGCAAGAAGTGTACCTGGGAGAGTTGGAGGTGTACCTGGGAGTGTCGGAGGTGTACCTGGAGTGTCGGAGGTGTACCTGGGAGTGCAAGAAGTGTACCTGGGAGTGTTGGAGGTGTACCTGGGAGTGTCGGAGGTGTACCTGGGAGTGTCAGAGGTGTACCTGGGAGTGTCAGAGGTGTACCTGGGAGTGTCAGAGGTGTACCTGGGAGTGTCAGCGGTGTACCTGGGAGTGTCAGAGGTGTACCTGGGAGTGTCAGAGGTGTACCTGGGAGTGTCAGAGGTGTACCTGGGAGTGTCGGAGGTGTACCTGGGAGTGCAAGAAGTGTACCTGGGAGAGTTGGAGGTGTACCTGGGAGTGTCAGAGGTGTATCTGGGAGTGTAGGACGTGTACCTGGGAGTGTCAGAGGTTTACCAGGGAATGTCAGTGGAGTACCTGGGAGTGTCAGAGGTGTACCTGGGAGTGTCAGAGGTGTACCTGGGAGTGTCAGAGGTGTACCTGGGAGTGTCGGAGGTGTACCTGGGAGTGCAAGAAGTGTACCTGGGAGAGTTGGAGGTGTACCTGGGAGTGTCGGAGGTGTACCTGGGAGTGTCGGAGGTGTACCTGGGAGTGCAAGAAGTGTACCTGGGAGTGTCGGAGGTGTACCTGGGAGTGTCGGAGGTGTACCTGGGAGTGTCAGAGGTGTACCTGGGAGTGTCAGAGGTGTACCTGGGAGTGTAAGAAGTGTACCTGGGAGTGTTGGAGGTGTACCTGGGAGTGTCGGAGGTGTACCTGGGAGTGTCAGAGGTGTACTTGGGAGTGTCAGCGGTGTACCTGGTAGTGTCAGAGGTGTACCTTGGAGTGTCAGAGGTGTACCTGGGAGTGTCAGAGGTGTACCTGGGAGTGTCAGAGGTGTACCTGGGAGTGTGAGAAGTGTACCTGGGAGTGTAAGAAGTGTACCTGGGAGTGTTGGAGGTGTACCTGGGAGTGTCGGAGGTGTACCTGGGAGTGTCGGAGGTGTACCTGGGAGTGTCAGAGGTGTACTTGGGAGTGTCAGCGGTGTACCTGGAGTGTCGGAGGTGTACCTGGGAGTGTCAGAGGTGTACCTGGGAGTGTCAGAGGTGTACCTGGGAGTGTCAGAGGTGTACCTGGGAGTGTCAGGGTGTACCTGGAGTGTCGAGGTGTACCTGGGAGTGTCAGAGGTGTACCTGGGAGTGTCGGAGGTGTACCTGGGAGTGTCAGAGGTGTACTGGGAGTGTCAGAGGTGTACCTGGGAGTGTCAGAGGTGTACCTGGAGTGTCTGAGGTGTACCTGGGAGTGTCAGAGGTGTGCTTGGGAGTGTCAGAGGTGCACTTGGGAGTGTCAGAGGTGCACCTTGGAGTGTCTGAGGTGTACCTGGCAGTGTCAGAGGTGTACCAGGCAGTGTCTGAGGTGTACCTGGCAGTGTCTGAGGTGTACCTGGGAGTGTCAGAGGTGTACCTGGGAGTGTCAGAGGTGTACCTGAGAGTGTCAGAGGTGTACCTGGGAGTGTCGGAGGTGTACCTGGGAGTGTTGGAGGTGTACCTGGGAGTGTCGGAGGTGTACCTGGGAGTGTCAGAGGTGTACCTGGGAGTGTCAGAGGTGTACCTGGAGTGTCAGAGGTGTACCTGGGAGTGTCTGAGGTGTACCTGGGAGTGTCAGAGGTGTACCTGGGAGTGTCAGAGGTGCACTGGGAGTGTCAGAGGTGTACCTGGGAGTGTCAGAGGTGTACCTGGGAGTGTCAGAGGTGTACCTGGGAGTGTCAGGGGTGTAACTGGGAGTGTCGGAGGTGAACAAGGGAATATCAGAAGTGTACCTGGGAGTATCAGAGAAGTAACTGGGAGTGTCAGAGGTGTACCTGGGAGTGTCAGAGGTGTACCTGGGAGTGTCAGAGGTGTACCTGGGAGTGTCGGAGGTGTACCTGGGAGTGTCAGAAGTGTACCTGGGAGTGTCGAGGTGTACCTGGCAGTGTCAGAGGTGTACCTGGGAGTGTCAGAGGTGTACCAGTGAGTGTTGGACGTGTACCTGGGAGTGTCAGAGGTGTACCAGGGAATGTCAGTGGAGTACCTGGGAGTGTCAGAGGTGTACCTGGGAGTGTCAGAGGTGTACCTGGAGTGTCAGAGGTGTACCTGGGAGTGTCAGAGGTGTACCTGGGAGTGTCGGAGGTGTACCTGGGAGTGTGAGAAGTGTACCTGGGAGTGTAAGAAGTGTACCTGGGAGTGTCGGATGTGTACCTGGGAGTGTCGGAGGTGTACCTGGGAGTGTAGGCAGAGTACTAGGAATTATAAGAGGTGTACCTGGGAGTGTCAGAGGTGTACCTGGGAGTGTCAGAGGTGTACCTGGGAGTGTCAGAGGTGTACCTGGGAGTGTCGAGAGGTGTACCTGGGAGTGTCAGAGGTGTACCTGGGTGTGTCAGAGGTGTACCTGGGAGTGTCAGAGGTGTACCTGGGAGTGTCAGAGGTGTACCTGTGATTGTCAGTGGTGTACCTGGGAGTGTCAGAGGTGTACCTTGGATAGACAGAGGTGATACTGGGTTAGTCAGAGGTGTACCTGGGAGTGTCGGAGGTGTACCTGGGAGTGTCAGAAGAGTACATTGGAGTGACAGAGGTGTACCTGGGAGTGTCAGAGGTGTACCTGGGAGTGTCGGAGGTGTACCTGGGAGTGTCAGAGGTGTACCTGGGAGTGTCTGAGGTGTACCTGGGAGTATCAGAGGTGTACCTGGGAGTGTCAGAGGTGTACCTGGGAGTGTCAGAGGTGTACCTGGGAGTGCCTGATGTGCACCTGGGAGTGTCAGAGGTGCACCTGGGAGTATCTGATGTATACCTTCGAGTGTCAGAGTTTTACCAGGCAGTGTCTCAGGTGTACCTTGGAGAGTCAGAGGTGTACCTGGCAGTGTCTGAGGTGTACCTGGGAGAGTCAGAGGTGCACTTTGGAGTATCAGTTATGTACCTGGGAGTGTCGGACGTGTTCCTGGGAGTGTAAAAAGTGTACCTGGGAGGGTTGGATGTGTTCTTGGAAGTGTTGGAGATGTATCTGGGAGTGTCAGAGGTGTACTTAAGTGTGTCAGAGGTGTACCTGGGAGTGTCAGCGGTGTACCTGCGAGTGTCTGAGGTGTACCTGGGAGTGTCAGAGGTGTGCCTGGGAGTGCCAGATGTGCACTTGGGAGTGTCAGAGGTGCACCTTGGAGTGTCTGAGGTGTACCTGGGAGTGTCTGAGGTGTACCTGGCAGTGTCTGAGGTGTACCTGGCAGTGTCTGAGGTGTACCTGGCAGTGTCAGCGGTGTACCTGGGAGTGTCAGCGGTGCACCTGGGAGTATCGGAGGTGTACCTGGGAGTGTCAGAGGTGTACCTGGGAGTGTCAGGGGTGTAACTGGGAGTCTCGGAGGTGTAACTGGGAATGTCAGAGGTGTACCAGGGAGTGTCAGTGGAGTACCTGGGAGTCTCAAAGGTGTACCTGGGAGTATCAGAGGTGTAACTGGGAATATCGGAGGTGTACCTGGGAATATCGGAGGTGTACCTGGGAGTGTCAGAGGTGTACCTGGGAGTGTTAGAAGTTTTACCAGGGAATGTCAGTGAAGTACCTGGGAATGTCAGAGGTGTACCTGGGAGTGTCTGAGGTGTACCTGGGAGTGTCTGAGGTGTACCCGGGAGTGTCAGAGAAGTACCAGGGAGTGTCACAGGAGAACCTGGGAGTGTGAGAGGTGTACCTGAGAGTGTCAGAGGTGTACCTTGGAGTGTCTGAGGTGTACCTGGGAGTGTCAGAGGTGTACCTAGGAGAATCGGAGGTTTACCTGGGAGTGTCGGAGTTGTACCTGGGAGTGTCGGAGGCGGACCTGGGAGTGTCAGAGGTGTACCTGGGAGTATCGGAGGTGTACATGGGAGTGTCAGAGGTGTACCTGGGAGTGTCAGAGGTATACCAGGGAGTGTCAGTGAAGTACCTGGGAGTCTCAAAGGTGTACCTGGGAGTATCGGAGGTGTACCTGGGAATATCGGAGGTGTACCTGGGAATATCTGTATACCAGGGAGTGTCAGAGGTGTACCTGGAAGTCTCAGAGGTGAACCAGGGAGTGTGAGAGGAGTACCTGGGAGTGTCAGAGGTGTACTTGGGAATATCGGAGGTGTACCTTGGAGTATCGGAGGTGTACCTGGGAGTATCAGAGGTGTACCTGGGAGTATCAGAGGTGTACCTGGGAGTTTACCTAACCTAACCTAACCTAACCTAACCTAACCCAACCCAACCCATCCTAACCTAACCTAACCTAACCTAACCTAACCCAACCCAACACAAACCAACCTAACCTAACCTAACCTAACCTACCCTAACCTAACCTAACCTCTAACACTGAAAATTAGTGTTTTGAAAAGAAATTAAGAGTTTTCCGTGAAAAGAAGAGAAAAATAAGTAAAATACATTGGTTTTTATCTAAAACTGAGTGTCAGCAAGAATACTGGCATTTGTTCTTTTGTCTTCCCAGCGAACTCGGATAGAACGTAGACTACGTTGGTGAAAGTTTTCAAGTTGCCTCTGATGGACCCAGTCACGCGAGAGTGGGGAGGACCACTAATCAATAAACGTGCAGCTTTGTAGATAATTTCAGCTCTCTAAAGCTGAAGACACGATTTCGGAGTCTGCCAAAGGCTTGAGATGCACATCTGATCCGATGCTGAATCTCTTCATCGATGTCTGCGGTGATGGACAAGTGGGAGCCGAGATACCGAAAGGCAACATTAGAGAGGGTAGTACCGTTAAGCTGGATGGATGGTGGAGGTTTGTCTGAACCAGGGGCTGGTTGAAATAGAATCCGAATTTTACGTACATTCGCCTCAAGGCCGAAGTGTGCATACGCGTCTACGTAGGTGTTCAGGATCTCCTGTAGGTTGTGTTCAGTTTGAGTGACAAGGGTGAGATGGTCTGCATACTGAAGTTCAGTAATGGAAGCTGCCGACACCTTTGTTTTTGCCTGGAGTCATCTTATGTTGAAAAGACCCCCTTCACCCAGTACACGATATTCACCCCGCTGGCTAAAGTGGTACTGGCACGAGTAAGGAAGGCAACCAAGAAGATGGAAAAGAGAGCTGGTGCTAGTACACACCCTTGTTTGACCCCTGTTTTGATGAGGAAGAGCTCTGACTGGGTGTCATTGTGCAAAACACTCCCGTTCATACCATCGTGGAGATGCCTCACAATGACGATGAATTTTGGTGGACAGCCAAACCGGCTGAGGATCCACCAGAGGGCTACCCTGTTGACAGAATCGAAGACCTTGGTTAGGTCGGTGAAAGCCATGTACAGGTCACAGCGCTGTTCTCAGCACTTTTCCTGTATCTGGCGGGCCGCAAAGATCATGTCAGTGGTGCCTCATGAAGAAGTTTGTTTAGGAGAACTCGGGAGATAATCTTGCCAGCTGCGGAGAGCAGCGAGATCCCACGGTAGTTACTACAGTCTGACCGGTCTCCCTTATTCTTATAAATATTGGCAATGGGGGCGTCTTAAGAGCATGGGGGATTTCCTCCTGCTCCCTTTCAGTATATTCTCCAGGAGAGAGTGGAAATGGCTGATACGCAGAGGTCCTCCTGCTTTATACACCTCGGATGGGATTCCATCAGGCTCTGAGGCTTTGTTGTTTTTCATCTGTGTGATGGCAGTAGCTACCTCATCTAGGTATGAAAGAGAGCTGAGGTGGTTTCAGTTCTGGATGCTGAGGGACCTGCTGGATAGTCAGGACATCCACATCGGCGTTTCGGTTGAGCATTGAATGGTAGAGCTCTTCCATGCACTGAAGGAGGCCTTCATTATCTTTAATTATAAGGGTACCGTCAGACGAGTGGAGGGGGCTGCGCCACGAGTGACTGGCCCATAAAATTTTAGTGAAAATGAAAAATTCGCGCATCTTGTACTGATCTGCAAGTTTTTGTGCTTCACATGCTTTATTTTTAATCCAGTCGTTCTTTAGATTACGAAGTTCCCGTTGGGCTGCCGCTTTCTTCTTGCGGGAGGTATCAGCTTTGGTTCAAGACTGAGGGTTGTTCTGCCAGTCAGTAAAAGCAGCACGTTTATCATCAATGAGTACTTTGATTGCCGGGTCATTTTCATCAAACCAGTCCTGGTGTATTCTCTTGATCTGGCCGAGGGTCGCTCTGCAGGTTTTTGTCATAACAGTATTAAGATTAACCCTTTCGGCACTGGGATTCACGTTGTATGCTGTTGGATTGTTTACAAGCCCATGTTCGACCTGCTCTCTGAAAGCATGTGCTACCACTGGATCCTCCAGAAGCTTATTATTAAAACCTCTTCGGGAGGCCTGCTGCCTTCGCCGTTTTGGGACGACGTGAAGTGAGAGCTTGGACCTGACAAGTCGATGATCGGTGTCACTGTAGTCTGAGCCACACATGGCACGGGGGATGAGGACATCTCGGCGATCTCTTTCTCTGACTATGATGTAGTCAATGAGATGCTAGTGTTTGGATAGTGGGTGTTGCCACGAACCCTTGAACCTGTCGGCCTGCCTAAACAAGGTATTGGCGATAGTGAGGTTGTGTGCAGCACTCTTGCTGAGGAGGAGTAGGCCGTTGGGGTTACAGTTGCCTAGTCCATTTCTCCTCATGGTTCCCTGCCCAATGCTAGCATCTCTGCCAACTCTGGCATTGAAGTTGCCAAGGAGCACAACCTTGTCTTCTCTGGGGATAGAGGTTAGCACTCTGTCGAGGTCGGCGTAGGCCTCCTTCATGTCATCCTCTGCATCCAGTGTTGGGGCGTATGCCCTGATGAAGAAGGCATGACGTGAGTGATTCAGTGGGACTCTGAGCGTCATGAGGCGCTCGTTGATCCCAATAGGCATTTCAGTTAACCTGTGTAGGATGCGTTGGCGAATGGCAAAGCCAACTCCATAAATGCGATTTCTCTTCGCAGCAGGCTTACCCTTCCAGAAGGTGTAGCCAGACTCCCGCTCTGTGAGTTGGCCCTCATCTGGGAGGAGCCGGGACTCACTGATGGCTGCTATGTCGATGTTATACCTAGCCAGCTCTTTTGCCACAAGAGCAGTTATTCTTTCAGGACGCGGATTTGTGCCAATATCCAGAAGGGTCCTGGCATTCCATGCAGCGACCATAAGAGGTTGCATGATTTGTTTTTGTTTGGCTATGTGATTTTGGTTGTGTTTTCGACCACATAAGAATGACCTTACAGGGTGCGGTTGCCCAGTCAGGTTGGGTTCTTAGGCAGGCTATGTTTAGGGCACCTTTTCTCGCCCCCTCCCCATGTGGGGTGAGCAGAGTGGCTCCCCGAAAGGGCTGCTTAGTCGCACGGACAGGACCGGATTGCACTGCTGCCTAGATCCCAGTGCATAAACGACAATCTTATCTCTGCCGCCTATGTGCAGAGTTGTGACTAGAGACTCCCGGCAATCATCTCTGCCTGTCCCCATCGCCACTTGTCCGTCGCCAAAGGACTTTTGGGGGATATAGGGGTTTTGATGATGAGGAGAGGTATGATGAAACTAGGTGATGTCTGCGCGTGAGTTGATTTATGTGGTGAGGCAGGAGCGCAGGCTGCAACCACACATCTTGGCTCTCTTTTTTCCTGATCCATAGGTGCAAGTGTTGCAACAACTGGGGAGAGGGAGAATTGCAATGGACTGCCGATAGCCCAGTTTGTTGGGTTTCGCCATAGTAGCCTGTCCACCAGGCATTGCCCTCGTCCGCCGTTGTAGTCGTTGGGTTTCCATGGTGGTCACCTCTTCCGCCTACATCGCCGTTGGGGTCTTGTTGGAGCTCTGTACACATATCTGCCTGATGCAGGGCTCTACCGCAGATTTTTCGTTCGGGGCTTACTCCCGTAGCCTTATACCTGCCAAGGTTAATCCGCAAGGCAGCGGGGCGGTCGTTGGTAGGCGCCAGAACGTGTTCACATGTCAGTGAGCCTATGCGCCGTCCCTCTGGGGCCCACTGCTACTGCGAGATCCCCTGCTGATCTAGCCTGGGCCCACGAGGCACCCAGTTACCGTGTGAACCACGAGGAGGCACAGCAGGAGTCTTGATGGTGAGGAGGGTGTGTACTGGCAGGGGAAGACTTATGCAAGTTGCTTCCTGTTCGCAACGAGGGGCGGCAGCGGCGGCAGCTACAAGCGAGAGGGAGCAAGCAGTGCTTGCACCTTAACACTAACTAATGCTGCCACTCTAGACGCATTACACCACCCTGTGTGTGGCTTTGTGCGCGCGCGCGCGCACACACACACACACAATATACTGTATATACATTGGGTGCTTCAGTAAAATGTAGACACACTGCCTTTCATATTTTCGTGGAGATTGCTTGAATGTTTGTATTACAACAGAGAGAGAGAGAGAGAGAGAGAGAGAGAGAGAGAGAGAGAGAGAGAGAGAGAGAGATTCATGGACCCTCACACCAACTCGAGGTTACACGCCATTTGTTCTCGTCTCATCTTGCTTCCTCGATTTGTTTCTCTTCTCTCAATTTATTTCCTTTTCTCCCATCTCCTCATCTCCTCCTCCCTTTATTCTTTCCCCCTCCACCTTCATGTTCTTTTCCTTTCTCAGTGGGTTAAGTCATCGTAGTCAAGGGGTTAATACATCATAATCAAGGGTTAAGTCATCTTTAACAAGTTGTCATCGCAGTAAAGTGATTAAGTCGTTGTAATCAAGTGGTTCAATCGTCGTTGTCAAGGAGTTAACTCATCAAACATAAGGCGTTAAGTCACTGTACTCAGGGGTTAAGTCATCTTAATCACGGAGTTAAGTCATCATAGTAAGGGGATTAAGTCAACATATTCAAGGGGATTAAGTAATCATATTCAAGGGGATTAAGTTATCATAGTCAAGGGATTAAGTCATCGCAGTCAAGGGGTTAAGTCGTTGTACTCAAAGGGTTAAATCCTCATTCTGAAAGGGTTAAAGATTTCTACGATTGATTCAAATACAAAAAAAAATTGTCTTCCAGTCCAGGAGAAAGATATATCTAGTAATTTAAAACGTATTATTTTGACTCTAAACGAAGCACCGTCTTTCTCTAAGTAAAAGGTCACATGTCTTAGTGGCCATTAGAAACAAGAGCAGTTGATAGCCCCGGTAAGGTGTGTGTCCAGGTGAACCCAACCATAAACTTACTGCATCTCCCTCGAAAGCATTACATGATACAGAGGCAATCAACGAAAGAACATGGAAGGAAGTTTTAAGAATATACACTGTTCCACCTTGCTAGTTTATTTGGTTTCATTCTGCTAGTTTCCCCGATTCCATCCTGGTATTTCCTCCTGTTCCACCCTTGTAGGTACTTCTGTTCCGCCCTGCCTGTTCCTCCTGTTCCACCGTGCCAGTCACTCCCTCACTCACCCACACACCCCCTCCCTCACACACCCACTCCCTCACTCACCCACTCCCTCACACACCCACTCCGTCACACACCCACTCCCTCACACACCCACTCCCTCACACACCCACTCCCTCACACACCCACTCCCTCACACACCCACTCCCTCACACACCCACTCCCTCACTCACCCACTCCCTCACACACCCACTCCCTCACACACCCACTCCCTCACACACCCACTCCCTCACACACCCACTCCCTCACACACCCACTCCCTCACACACCCACTCCCTCATTCACCCACTCCCTCACTCACCCACTCCCTCACTCACCCACTCCGTAACACACCCACTCCGTAACACACCCACTCCCTCACTCACCTACTCCCTCACTCACCCACTCCCCCACACACCCACTCCCTCGCTCACCCACTCCCTCACACACCCACTCCCTCACTCACCCACTCCCTCACACACCCATTCCCTCACACACCCACACCCTCACACACCCACCCACTAACTCACACACTCACTCCCTCACACGACCACTCCCTCACACCCCCACTCCCTCACACCCCCACTCCCTCACACCCCCACTCCCTCACACCCCCACTCCCTCACACCCGCACTCTCTCACACACCCACTCCCTCACACACCCACCCATTAACTCGCACACCCACTCCCTCACACACCCACTCCCTCACTCACCCACTCACACACACAGTCACTCACACACCCACTCCTTCTCACACCCACTCCCTCACTCACCCACTCCCTCACAGTCACTCACACACCCACTCCCTCGATCACCCACTCCCTCACTCACCCTCTCCCTCACACACCCACTCCCTCACACACCTACTTCCTCACTCACCCACTCCCTCTCACACCCACTTCCTCACACACCCACTTCCTCACACACCCACTCCCTCTCACACCCACTCCCTCACACACCCACCCACTAACTCGCACACCCACCCACTAACTCGCATACCCGCTCCCTCACACACCCACTCCCTCACACATCCACTCCCTCACACACCCACTCCCTCACACACCCACCCACTAACTCGCACCCCCACTAACTCGCACCCCCACTAACTCACACCCCCACTCCCTCACACGCTCACTCCCTCACACCCCCACTCCCTCACACACCCACTCCCTCGCACACCCACTCCCTCGCACACCCACTCCCTCGCACACCCACTCCCTCGCACACCCACTCCCTCGCACACCCACTCCCTCGCACACCCACTCCCTCACACACCCACTCCCTCACACACCCACTCCCTCACTCACACCCCCACTCACTCACACCCCCACTCACTCACACCCCCACTCACTCACACACCCACTCACTCACACACCCACTCCCTCACACACCCACCCACTAACCCGCACACCCACTCCCTCACAACCCCACTCCCTCACACCCCCACTCCCTCACACCCGCACTCCCTCACACCCCCACTCCCTCACACACCCACTCCCTCACAACCCCACTCCCTCACACCCCCACTCCCTCACACCCCCACTCCCTCACACCCGCACTCCCTCACACACCCACTCCCTCACACACCCCCTCCCTCACACCCCTCCCTCACACACCCCATCCCTCACACACCCCATCCCTCACACACCCACTCCCACACACACCCACTCCCTCACACACCCCCTCCCTCACACACCCACTTCATCACACCCACTCCCACACACACCCACTCCCTCACACACCCACCCACCCGCTCTCCCACCCACCCGCTCTCCCACCCACCCACTCACACACCCACCAACTCACACACCCACTCCCTCACTCGCACACCCACTCCCTCACTCGCACCCCCACTCCCTCACTCGCACCCCCATTCCCTCACTCGCACCCCCACTCCCTCACTCACACCCCCACTCCCTCACTCACACCCACCCCCTCACACACCCACCCACTCACACACCCACCCACTCACTCACAAACCGACTCACTCACACACCCACCCCCTCGCCTCACCCACTCCCACGCACACCCACTCCCACGCACACCCACTCCCTCGCACACCCACTCCCTCGCACACCCACTCCCTCGCACACAAACTCCCTCACACACCCACTCCCACACACACCCACTCCCACACACACCCACTCCCTCACACACCCACTCCCTCACACACCCACTCCCTCACACACCCACCCACTCACACACCCACCCACCCACTCTCCCACCCACCCACTCTCACACCCACCCACTCACACACCTACTCCCTCACACACCCACTCCCTCACTCACCCACTCCCCCACACACCCACTCCCTCACTCACCCACTCCCTCACACACCCACTCCCTCACACACCCACTCCCTCACACACCCACTTCCTCACACCCCCACTCCCTCACACCCCCACTCCCTCACACACCCACTCCCGCACACACCCACTCCCTCACACACCCACCCACTCACTCGCACACCCACTCCCTCACACACCCACCCACTCACTCGCACACCCACTCCCTCACACACCCACTCCCACACACCCACTCCCTCACTCGCACCCCCACTCCCTCACTCGCACCCCCACTCCCTCACTCGCACCCCCACTCCCTCACTCGCACCCCCCACCCCACTCCCTCACACACACCCCCACTCCCTCACACACCCACCCACGCACTCTCACACCGACTCACTCTCACACCCACCCCCTCGCACACCCACTCTCTCACACACCCACCCACGCACTCTCACACCGACTCACTCTCACACCCACCCCCTCGCACACCCACTCCCTCGCACACCCACTCCCTCGCACACCCACTCCCTCACACACCCACCCACGCACTCTCAAACCGACTCACTCTCACACCCACCCCCTCGCACACCCACTCCCTCGCACATCCACCCACGCACTCGCACACCCACTCCCTCGCACACCCACTCCCTCGCACACCCACTCCCTCGAACACCCACTCCCTCACACACCCACTCCCTCACACACCCACTCCCTCACACAGTCACTCCCTCACTCAGATGTATTTTATCCATAATCCACCAAGACAACACAAGTACTCACTCTCTTGTTTACATCAAGACCGTCACCATCACATTAACCATTACCATCATTAACAAGACTGATGACAGAAACAGATTTGGTACTTGGCTTCTGAGGGGGGCCGGGGGGGGGGGGAGGGGGAGAACACAGGCCACCCCAACACGACAAACTGATTTAATCAAATATTCGTAGAAAATAAATAAAAAAAAACAACACAAAGATAAAAAAAAAGGTAAATGTCAGTTATAACGTCCGCATATTTTTTCCTCAGTAATGGCGAACCTTCGCATATTTGCATAAACTCAAAAACCCATATATAGTTTCTGGGCTGAATTTTGACCAGTTAGTATCAAATCGCAGGAACAGATGATAAAGCACTGTTTTGAAAGTATGAAACCTGAAGATGTTTTTTTTTTTTAATAAATGATATCCACGAATAAAGGACAACTGTTCATGAATGTTTTGGTAATGAAAATAACAAAGGTTCAATTATTGCCAGAGACAGGGTTGTCCTTTGACATTATATATTTTTATCTTAATTCACTCCCCAATAAATGTTGGTAATGTTGAAATCACGATCGGTGTGACCTACTTGGAAATACCGGGGTACTACGTCACAGGTTAAAGGGTCTTCTTACTATGAACGGGAGGAAACCACAGCCATGGAATTCGCTCCAAAAAGTATCATTACGATTTTGCGTGAAGCAATATGACACAACGGACGAAAAATATGACAACTATATCGAGACAATAGGAGTAGCAGTGTTCATTTTGAAATTCAGTGGACCCCTCTGTAAAGATACTTTTTGGAGTGTGTGTACAGCAGTTATTTCACTGAGCCACGACCATTCGAGTTCTCCGAAAACTAAAAAAAAAATACTCAGGAAAACACACTTGCCTTCTGTACAACGAATTTCATATTTTTTCAGAGTTTCACCTTACATCCAACCCCGTACAGAAATCGATCCTATGTAATTATAAGCCTCGACATTTTTATATTTTTAAACACACAAAAGTATAATAAATGTTCTAACACTAATAGTAATGAGTGGATCAGGATAAGCGTCCAGTCGTGTTACTCTGGCCAGTCTACTTTATTGTCAACACAGTGTATCATATAACTCTTTTACTGGGATTTGGGACAAGTTTGTATGTGTTATTTGAGTGAAATGTCCACCAGTGATTAAGAAACTGGATTTAAATCGACAATAGGAGTAAGTAAATTGGATAATGTTTTCTCAAGTTACTCCCCTCCCATGTATAATTCTTTCACTAACAGTTATGCTCCTCCCATGTATAATTTCCTTCCCCTCTTTTAATTCTATACAGCACCATGTACAGTACCTCCCCCTCTTTTAGTTATAAACAATATCTCTCGCCAAATAGACCAAGTTGCCTCATTTGTTCAGTTCCTGTTCTCCTTCCTCAGCCTGTTTAATCTATGTTATATTCCCTATTTCACTTCCCCATTTACTTCCTCCAGCTATTACATGAACTCTTATTTAATCTGTGCTTTCCTCACCTTTTCTTTGCTCTACCTTCACTTATTTCTTTCTTTTGCTTTCATTTGTAAACTCATTTCATTCTCATCTAAAGTTCTACTCTCTAATCCTCACATCTATATTATTATTCAAGGACTTGTGTGTTTATTTCGACTCGTGTCCTCTCTAAGTATATCTGATGTATATCTATGTTCATGATAAGAGTGAGCAATTAACATGGATCTTCTTTTCGTATAAATATATGTCTGTAAGTCCAGATTCACTCTTTATTTAATATTATCCTAACTCTCATTTCCTATTTTCAAGTCACATTCCCAAACAATTTTACATATCTATTTTTCCAAAGTTTTTGGATACAATTATTCAAATGATCCTAAAGTTTTCTCATTTCTCGTTTCCCTGGCGAGTCGTTCGCGTCCCCCACACTCCTCCTGGCAAACTCTCTTTTTCGTGTTTACAAAGGTTTTCATTTAAAAAATTTTTTACTAATATTATTATTATTATTATTATTATTATTATTATTATCATTATTAAATACACAGTTTTCAATGCAACTTTCCTCGGCAGCAGATCTGCCCAGCACCAGTCACCACCACTCTGGGACAGTGTCGAAAGAACCCCTGAACGGTTAAGTATACAAGTTAATATCTTTATGCTAAGTGTTATTATACTCATGAAAAAAGAAAACTGCTCCTCTGCTCCAACTCGGGTGTATCTCTCGTTAATATATCGCTAAATGTACAAATATTTCAACTACATAAGGCGAATTTTTTCCTTGTAATATCAAATTATCTTAAGTTATTTGTAATATAAACACTCTTAATAAATTATTGGTGAAGGCTGGATCACGTAGTGTCAGATCACGAAACGGTCCACCTCACTGCGCATGCCCCACACCCATAGACTGGTAAAAGTATGAAAAATCGTTAAATTCATTTCCGACGCTATTATTCATTTCCGACAGGTTGAAATGGGGTTAGAAATACTCCGAACAAGGAGATCTAAAGGTTGGGGATGGCTGGAACCATCGGCCGTGTATTGTCCCAAACTGCCGCTATACTATTTACACCAGAGTTTCGCACTGACAAACCGTTCCGCTTGATTCGGGTGCAAATAGATAAACCATAATTTTAACCCAAGATTTCAACACTTAACGAATATTATAAGAATTTTGCACTGACAAAACTCGGATGTTGATAACAGCTTCACTATCTCTTCAACAAACCGATAGGTTAGGTTAGGTTAGATTCTGTCCCAGATATCAAAGTATACGATAATGAAGTAGATAATGTACGAGATATTAATTTTCACAATTTCACTTTAAATATTAATGATGAAAACAGAAAGACGGCGCAAATAACTTCATTTTTTTCTACTATAATTTGAACAGTTACTCTCTTCTTTTTCATCTTTCTTTAACGGATTTGGTAACATATGGTGCAGTAATTTGCACCCGAACTTCGCTATGACACACCTCGGGTACAGTTAACAGTTTCACTATCTGCACCCGACACCCTTGATGACGAGGTTCTGGTGCAAATAACCATTTCGTTATTTTCACCTGAAAGTGCAAATACCTGCGGCCTTTTAATAATACCATAGTATTAATGATGATTAATGAACCAAACTAACCTCACCGAAAATATTTATCTTATATTTTAAAGTGAAAACAAAACTTTGTGACTAAAACCGTTACCCGGCAGGCAGCAGAAGCTTGACCTTGTCCTCCCCACACACGCATGGAAAAAAATAAAAATAAAATAAAATATATAAAATACGTGAAGTGTTCCTTAAGTATGTTTTGTTTTTTGTTCCACGAGGTAAGAAACCTTTTATCTCCTATGAGAAAATGTCCTAAGTTAGTGCTAAAGGTTCTCCCACGTCTTTAAGTATTACCAATAAAACTCTAGGGATACCATGATGCAGCCTAAACTAAAACACACCCTTTACTATCGTTAAAATAATCACCATCAAAGATATACACAATCAACCCACTTTAGAATGTTATATTTTTTGTCAAGTTTTAATATTATTTACGTGTTTATAATGTATACAGTCCGTCGAACTTACTTTAAGTCACAATAACACATCAACAAACAACAACTGCATCTTACCTCACTCCTCAAGGCAGCGGTCACCCGTGTCCGGCCAATTTCCTTCATCGTTCCACCACTTAATAAACACTTCACCATTTCTATCTAACGTTTCCCAGGTGTTCTTCTGTGTGTGATCACAGTCATGGAAATTCATATCACGAACCACTGAATTAAATTGCCAATACCATTAATAAAACCACAGACAGCGGTGAGCATCCATGCACCTCCCAAAAGGTGTAGCGACTCGCGCGGTACTGACTAATGGCTACTGACAAGTGCCTTCCCTAGGGATAAGAGAAGTAATGTTAAAATACTACCACGAACTAGACTCCTTGACCACTCATTTTTCTGGTGATACAAACCAACCAAAATTAACTTAACTTTTCCAAAATACTTTTCTAAAATTTCCTGAAGATCATTACATGACGTTGTGTTATGTTACACCTACCGTCAGATAATCTGCCTTCAGAAACACTATGACCAGCCCTCTTGGTTGAGATAATACCTTAACATTGCTGATATTGCAACGCTTCGAAAGTTCCTTGATCCTATAGTACAGTTTGTTGGAAAAGAATGATCAAAAATTCGAAAATCATAGACAGACGTCATTCAGATCATTAGGAAAAATAAACCACTCGACTAAGGAACCCTAGAAAAAAGGTGTTGTAGTGTTAAGTCGTGAGCAGTGAACAGCCAAGCAGTGTTGCCAAACACGAGGGTTTACCCGCCCAATTGGACTACTTTTAAACTGCTTGCCGCAGGAGATAAAATGGTGCCGCTACTTGCCTAAAATTGAGCTACTTTTGAAAAAGGAAACTGCCGTACCATTAAATTACCTGACTTTCCATCAGTCTTTATGAAAGAATATTGATTTTTTTCAGGATTGGTAGTAAAGGTAGGCACATGACTACTCATTTTCTCTTTATGTATTGGCTTACAATCATAGAGTAATTTAAAATTTCGAATGAAATAGGATCTATAGCAGTGGTTCTCAACCTTGTTTGCCCCATGCACCCCTTTCACCATATGTCAGAATGTCATTCCCCCCTCCTTTCCAAGATTGTCTGCCTCAAAAAGTGCATTCCAAATAATATGCATATAATACTGAAAATCCTTTATTTTTTCCATATTAGTACATATACATTTACAATTTTACATGGATTATTTTTATAGTGGAGTTTTGCAAATTAAATGCCAATTGAAAATGTTGATGGATTTATAAAACTTGAATAAAAGTAAAATAGTTTTTTTATATTTATAATGAATTACTTAACAGACCAAACTGAAGCATAATGCAATAAACAAAAAGTTCAATAGAATACCAGGATATTGTAAATTTGTAATTAATTTTATTCAGATGAAGATTACAGTCAATGAGAAACCTGTGATTGTTTTTTCTTCGCCAATTCTGGGATACGCGGAGGAGTGCTTGAAAGGGCACAACGCAGGTCATTTTCTACCTCTAATCTACTACGTTGCTTCTTTTTAATTTGCAACAGAGTTGAAAAGCCTGACTCACAAAGATATGTCGACACAAACGGAAGCAATGCACGGATAGCTCTTTCTGCCACTCTTGGGTAGGAATCGCACATCAAGGGCCAAAATTCTGTGATTGATTTCTCATCGAACATATCTCTTGCTACCGAATCAGTTTTCCCCCCCTGAAAACCTGAGGGGAATTCCCCCCTGGTTGGGAACCCCTGATCTATAGTAATTTCCTTTCCCACGCTCTCACTGAGGGGCTCAGCTGTTGCTCAGACAGACAGGTACCAGGCAGAGCCGCAGAAGTTGTTGGACAGGTAACAACAAATAATCTTATCATTTATCATTGTTATTAAATCCATAGAGCAAAAATATGAAATACAGTATTATTAATTAGGCATTCATTTACAGCCTATTGAATCACGTTCTTTACTGCACTTGTCAATTGTCTCGTTGACACACACACACACACACACCTGTCCATAACTATTTGGACTCCATGTGTGTTATATGCGCATATATGATTATTTTTGCATATCTCCTACCTGCAGGTAAACCTGGTAGACTAGGGGGAAGCAGAAGTTCATAAGGATTCTGTCGAACTCTGGGCGACTGTTGGCGACTACACGGAAAGCATTCGAGAATCTTTCAAAATTGTTCTAAATATTTTGTACTTACCCATTAGTAATGCTGACGTCGAACGAGTTTTCATCCAGGTAAAATTATCAAAACTGAACTACGCAACAACAGGGGGGATCAGGAATATCAAAGGGTAGTCTTAAAGTTGTGGGGGGGGGGGGGGGGACCATGTACACTTGATATTGGGAGATAATATGAGGTTAATAGTAATTACTTTTTACTATGCAAAAAGCCAGAGTACAATACTGCATTAAAGAAAAAGTATTGGAATTTTCTGATGAAAAGGGGAGGGGGGTCTGGACCTCCAGGCCCCCTCTCGATCCGCCCCTGAACAGAATGGGTCAAGAACTTTTATCGGCAATATTATACACAAGAAGGACCATGAGTTGTCACTAAGGAGATGAAGCAAAAAAATGCAGGTGTCCTAACTGTGATCCCAGTGACAGTGTGGTGAAGGCAGTACAGGACAGGTAATTTTATGATAATTGTTAGGCACTTTGTGCACAATGCATCAGATGTGTTTTTCCCCAAGTTTTATAAAATGATTAAGAGGGGATATGTTTCCATTCGTTTGTTTGTCATTTAGTGACTATTCAGTGCATAAGTGTGTGACAAAAAAATATTTACTATTTCAACAAACAAACTGGTATAAAAAGAAGGACTTTGAATTTAGTTTATGTTGTGTCTTCATCCGTAAACTGGTAAAACACAATTTAACTTCCTTCAAAAATGTTATAAGAAAAAGTTTTCTTTGTCATACAGGAAGAGAATTCAGTGTTCATTCTTTGCTTTACGTCTTTTTTCTCTTAATAAACCATGTCACTAATCCACAGAATTAAATTTAAATTCCTTATAGTGACGATAATATTATTTATTACTTGTTATAGGAGTGTGAAACGGCAGGCTATAAGAGACATAATATTTGGGCTACATCTAAGGTCTTTGCCGCGCCCCTTGAGGGCTATCCACCGCGGTTTGGGAACAATGTTTTGGCAACCCTGCAGCCTAGGTGGTCGACACAACGTCAACAACACTACACAACTATAAAGTTCCTCAGTATTTGAACATTACTGTATTTGTTTACTAATTTCAGCCTCGACGTTAAATGTACAATTAAAGTCATTAGATGTGTTTGATAAAGCGCCGTCTGTCTCTTGCCTTACTGGTAAAACGTTGGGCTATAGACATTAATATTATAGTGACAGCCCAATAACCTGCGTTACTTCAAACTAAATCAAGATGTTTTTTGGAAATTATTTTGTTGACATTAAACTATACGTTCTTCTTGCAGTTGCTTCTATGTTATGGTAATACTCAATGTTCTGACGATAACTGAAGGTGAACTTTTCAAGGTTACCAACATTTAGTTTAAAAAAATTGTTTTATTCTTATAGACAACAGCGAACATTTTACTGGTTGATGACAGCCTCGTGTTTGTCGGCAAGTTTGTATACTTCATCACTTTGTTGGTTTGAGGTGACATGATAAAAGTTTTGACTGGAAGAGACTGTACGTGAGGAGGTGGGGGGGGGGGGGGTATTTTAGAACATAGTTCGACAGCCTCAATAATAAACGTCAATTGCTCTTCCTCGACGTTAAATACTCTTCCATGAATCCGATAACTATGTTTGTATTGTCCTATAAACACATGCGGAGTCGTATTACCTGTATATATGCAAAAATGTCCAAAACACAGTAGTCGTGGTTGTTCCCACCGTAGGGATTTTAAGGATAATTTTAACCTTTGATCATGAGGTGAAGGTTATCTTATTGTTTGTAAAATAAACAAGAGGTACTGTACCTGTACTGTAAGTTTTATAATATACACAACAGTAAAAACTTCGTTAGTGTATATAAACACATATTAATGTTCAGAAAACAGGATTCAAGCTTTAGTAACATCGATCATGGGTTCTGAATCAGACCAAGAACTCAATGGTGATTTTCCACTTACCGGGGCCAAGTTATTCACACAGTATTATGTTCATCAGTTAACAGCAACTTGTATTATGGTCTGAAAACCAAAATTCTATTTTTTTTAGCGACCTTTGGCTCAGTAGCCCCAGAATCAATTGGGAGTTTTCTCTCCCTTGGATCAATGTACCTAAGCATTATCATGTTTCTCGGCCATGGAAACTCTTGTTACATTTCGGCAGCTAAAAATGTTAAGAGACGCAGCCATTATCCGCCCCGCTGTGTGCACCATAAGAGTTAGTTAATGAGCTGATCCTCGTCTACAGTAGCTGCCTGAGGTGTGCCAGGAGTAGCCTTAGTGGTAGTTGATGAAGCAAGTCCTCACACACCCTGTGGCCCTTACCCACCTGTGGCCCTCACACACCCTATGGCCCTTACACACCCGGTGGCCCTCACACACGCTGTGGTCCTCACACACCCTATGGCCCTTACACACCCTGTGGCCCTCACACACCCTGTGGTCCTCACACACCCTGTGGCCTTACACACCCTGTGGTCCTCACACACCCTGTGGTCCTCACACACCCTGTGGCTTTTACACACCCTGTGGTCCTCACACACCTGGCCTACACCCGGTGGCCTCAGCACCATGTGGCCTACCCGTGTCACACACCCTGTGGCCCTCACACACACACTCTGTGGCTATTACACACCTTGTGGTTCTCACATACCCTGTGGCCCTTACGCACCCTGTGACCCTCACACACCCTGTGACCCTCACACACCCTGTGGCTCTTACACACCCTGTGGCCCAAATACACACACTCTGTGCCCCTCACAAAACCCGTGTCCCTTACACACCTTGTGACCCTCACACACCCTGTGACTCTCACACACTCTGTGGCCCTAATACACCCTGTGGCCCGCGCACACCTTGTAGGCCTCACGCGCCCTGTGTAGCAACGCATACACATTAACACTCATATACCCTGTGGCCCTTACACATCCTGTGTGAGGGCCACCAGGTGTGAGAGGGCCACCGGGTATATGAGAGACACCGGGTGCTTGAGGGCCACCGGGTGTGTGTGAGGCTAGAGGGTTATGTGGGGCCCACAGAATTATGTGAGGCCCACAGAGTGTGTGAAGGCATCCTGGAGCGTGAGGGCCACCGGGTGTGTGAGGACCACAGGGTATGTGAGGGCCACAGGGTGTGTGAGGGCTACAGGGTATGTGAGGGCCACATGGTGTGTTAGGGCCACTGGGTGTGTGAGGAACACAGGGTATATAACGGCCACCGGGTATGAGAGGGCTACAGAGTGTGTGAAGGCATCCGGGTGTGTGAGGGCCACAGGGTATGTGAGGGCCACAGGGTGTGTGAGGGCCACAGGGTATGTGAGGGCCACTGGGTGTGTGAGGAACACAGGGTATATAACGGCCACCGGGTATGTGAGGGCCACAGGGTGTGTGAAGGCATCCGGGTGTGTGAGGGCCACAGGGTATGTGAGGGCCACAGGGTGTGTGAGGGCCAGAGGGTTATGTGAGGCAACCAGGGTGTGTGAGGGCATCCGGGTGTGTGAGGGCCACCGGGTGTGTGAGGACCACAGGGTATTTGAGGGCCAAAGGGTTCGTGAGAGCCACTGGATGTGTGAGGAACACTGGGTATATAAGGGCCATCGGGTGTGTGAGGGCCGCAGGGTATGTGACGGCCACAGGGTGTGTGAAGGCATCCGGGTGTGTGAGGGCCACAGGATATGTGACGGCCACAGGGTATGTGAAGGCATCCGGGTGTGTGAGGGCCACAGGATATGTGACGGCCACAGGGTGTGTGAAGGCATCCGGGTGTGTGAGGGCCACAGGGTATGTGAGGGCCACAGGGTATGTGAGGGCCACAGGGTGTGTGAGGAACACTGGGTATATAAGGGCCATCGGGTGTGTGAGGGCCACAGGGTGTGTGAGGGCCACAGGGTATGTGAGGGCCACAGGGTGTGTGAGGAACACTGGGTATATAAGGGCCATCGGGTGTGTGAGGGCCACAGGGTGTGTGAGGGCCACTGGATGTGTGAGGAACACTGGGTATATAAGGGCCATCGGGTGTGTGAGGGCCACAGGATATGTGACGGCCACAGGGTGTGTGAGGGCCACAGGGTATGTGAGGGCCACAGGGTGTGTGAAGGCATCCGGGTGTGTGAGGGCCAACGGGTGTGTGAGGGCCAACGGATGTGTGAGGACCACAGGGTATGTGCGGGCCACGGGGTATGCGAGGAACACAGGGTATGTGAGGGCCACAGAGTGTGTGAGGGCCACTGGGTGTGTGAAGAACACAGGGTGTATAAGGGCCACCGGGTATGTGAGGGCCATAGGGTATGTGCGGGCCACGGGGTATGCGAGGAACACAGGGTGTGTGAGGGCCACAGAGTGTGAGGGCCACTGGGTGTGTGAAGAACACAGGGTATAAAAGGGCCACCGGGTATGTGAGGGCCACAGGGTGTGTGAAGGCATCCGGGTGTGTGAGGACCACAGGGTATGTGAGGGCCACAGGGTGTGTGAAGGCATCCGGGTGTGTGAGGGTCATAGGGTATGTGAGGGCCACAGGGTGTGTGAGGGCCAGAGGGTTATATGAGGCCCACAGGGTTATGTGAGGCAACCAGGGTGTGTGAAGACATCTGGTTGTGTGAGGACCACAGGGTGTGTGAGGGCCACTGGGTGTGTGAGGAACACCGGGTATATAAAGGCCACCGGGTATGTGAGGGCCAACGGGTGTGTGAGGGCCACAGGGTATGTGCGGGCCACGAGGTATGTCAGGAACACAGGGTATGTGAGGGCCAACGGGTGTGTGAGGGCCACAGGGTATGTGCGGGCCACGAGGTATGTCAGGAACACAGGGTATGTGAGGGCCAACGGGTGTGTGAGGGCCACAGGGTATGTGCGGGCCACGGGGTATGTCAGGAACACAGGGTATGTGAGGGCCAACGGGTGTGTGAGGGCCACAGGGTATGTGCGGGCCACGGGGTATGTGAGGATTGCCGGGTGTGTGTGTGTGTGTGTGTGTGAGGGTGACAGGGTGTGTGTGTGTTTGTGTATGTGTAAGGGTCACAGGGTGTGTGTGGTGGCACAGGGTGTGTGAGGGCCATAGGGTGTGTGAGGGCCACAGGGTGTGTGAGGAACCAGAAGATATGCGGGGGCCACAGTACGTGTAAGGGCCATAGGGTGTCTAAGGGCCAGGTCCAGAGGGTATGAGAGGCCAACAGGGTGCGTGAGGGCTACAGGGTATGTAAGGGCCACAGGGTGTGTGAAGGCAACATGGTGTGTGAGGGCCACAGGGTGTGTGAGGGCCACAGGGTGTGCTAAGGTCACAGGGTGTGTGAGGGTCACAGGTTGTGAGAGGGCTAGAGGATATGTGAGGGCTACAGGGTGTGTGAGGGCCACAGGGTGTGCTAAGGTCACAGGGTGTGTGAGGGCTACAGGGTGTGTGAGGGCCACAGGGTGTGCTAAGGTCACATGGTGTGTGAGGGCTACAGGGTGTGTGAGGGCCATAGGGTATGTTAGGCCCACAGGGTGTGTGAGAGCCACAGGGTATGTGAGGGCCACAGGGTATGTGTGGGCCACAGGTTGTGCCAAGGTCACAGGGTGATTGAGGGCCAGAGGGTGTGTGAAGGTCACAGGGTGCGTGAGGGTCACAGGGTGTGTGAAGGACACAGGGTGTGTGAGGGTCACAGGGCGTGTGAAGGTCACAGTGTGCGTGAAGGACACAGGGTGTGTGAGGGCCACAGGGTGTGTTAGGACTACAGAGCATGTGAGGGCCATGGAGTGTACGAGGGCCATGGAGTGTACGAGGGCCACAGGATATGTGAGGCCATATCGTTTGTAAGGACCAGAGGGTGTGTGGGAGCCAGAGGGTGTGTGGGGGCCAGAGGGTGTAACGGCCACTATTCGCCCGGATCAAGGTGTGTGGCGTTTACAAATGGGTCACACCTCACCAGTACACTCAGGCTTAAGCCACAGTCACCTCCAGCTTATGTAAACCGGTACTAACCCCAGACGTCTTTTATTATATACAAACTTGCAAAGTACAATGTATTCATGAATGCCTCATCACCAAGGACCTTCTCGTGTGTTCAAATACTGAAATTGAAATTGTAATATTTTATAGACAATAAAACTATTACACCAAAAGGACTGTGCAGTATACTACTCCCACCCTCACCTATGCCATCCCCTTCTGGGGTTACAAAAAGTTATAAATGTTATAACAACACATTAATTATTTTACACCAATAAAATAGTTCATTTTGACATGAACACTGTACTACATTAAAAGAATAGATAATTTAATCTTATACAAAGTTAAAGGTCATCATAACCTTGGAGCAAAGTTTTTATACAATGAAAAAATAATAATTCTTCCATAATTTTCAGTAATATTTGTATCCCAATCATAGTCTCATCATAACAGTATCAACAGATGGTAAGTTTGTCCCGTAAGTTACATTGGTGTTTTGTAACACATACAAATAATGCTGAAAACTCTCGCTACATATGGCAATCACTTCTCTTTCAAATACCGAGAGAGGAACTTAATGGTTTGTGTGGTAAGTGACGCTGTGTCGGCCACCTCTTAAGAGACACTAGGCTGATTGATTGTGGTAATTACATCCCTGGCGACGCAACAGCGTAGGTTATATTTCGCCGAATTAAATTTAATGTTTAAAAGACTCAAATAAAATATTGCAAGTTAAAAACATAATAAATAAAATAGAACTTTCACAAAAACCATTTAAACGTTAATAAATAACACTCAAAGCTTGTGTCGAAGGCCGGCTTCCTCCCATAGGAGAGGACTAGGCTGCTCACAACTTATCAGCTATCACAACAAATATTTTTTCGAAAGTTCGTTATTCGAGAAGTTCATTTTCCTTAATGATCTGAAGTGTCTATGATTTTCGTATCAATGAGAATCCGAAACTTTTTCAAACAAATTGAATCATTCGATGAAAGAACTTTCGAACAAAGATAACTAATGTTGGAAATTTATCACAACCAAGAATGATGATCTCACAATTTTTCTCAAAGCAGACGATATGAAGCTAACGTATGGTAACGAAACATACCGTGATGATCTTTGGGAAATTTGGGTAAAGTTAGGTTAGTTTTGGTCGCTTCGTATCACCAATAAATGATTGGTTTTGGACTCTTTGGAGTTCAGTCGTGGTAATATTTGTAACATTACTTTCCCTAAAACGAGATACTACTCAGTGCCGCGCGACACCCTGGGGCGGTGCATGGACGCTCACCGCTCTCTGTGACTTTATTAATTGTATTGGTAATTTAATGCAGTGCGTTATATGATGAATTTCCACGCTGTGATCACACACAGAAGACCTCCTGGGAAAAAGTTGGATGCATATAGTCAAGTGTTTACTAAGTGTCTTAACGGCGAAGGAAAGTGGCAGGACACCGGGTGCACCGCGCCTTCTTGAGGAGTCAGGTAAGACGCTGTTCTTGTCGGCGTGTGTTGTGGTTTAAAGGAACAATAAAAAATCTTTTATCTTTAATGGGAAAAAATTTCCTCAACTTGGTGTTAAGGGTGGAACACACTCGTTAAATCTTAGCCTTTTCGTTTTCCTTTGTTCATGTTGAGAGTGAAAACTGGGTGTTCCGCTCGGACCGCCATCTTGGACCGCCAAGTTCGCGTTCCTCCTCCCTGTTGATTTTTTTCTATTATCGTTTCGGTCATTCAGCGAATTTTAGTATTTTAAGTTATTAACGTTAGGTTGGGTTAAGGTAGTTATAAACTACTGAAACATTTAGATCTCGCTATTCTGAGCATTTTGAATCCCATAAATACATGGCGAAAATGGATAATAGCGAAACAATTGAATTTAATTGATTTTAAGTAGTTTTTCAGTCTTCGTCTCTGAGGTGATGTTATAAGAACATAAGAAAATAAGGAGTCTGCAATAGGCCGGTTAGCCTGTGCATGGCAGCTCCTGTCGAGAGTTACTACCACTCTCTATCATCCATGAATCTATCTAGCCTTCTTTTAAAACTTTCCAGCATTCCAGCACTTGCTACAAAGTTGCTAAGCTTGTTCCACTCGTCTACCACCCTATTTGTGAACCAGTTCCTTTCTATCTCCCTCCTAAACTTATCCAACTTAAATCCGTTGCTACGGGTACTATCCTGCTCAGATATTATAAGAACTTTATCGATATTTTTTTTATTGATTCCTTTCACCCACTTAAATACTTCTATCATATCTCCCCGCACTCTTCGTCTTCTAGGGAACGCAAGTTTAGTTTCTTAATCTATCTTGATATGGAAGGTTTCTAATTCCGGAATCACTTCGTCATTCTTGCTGACTGACTCCATGAATTTATATCCATTCTATAATAAGGGCACCAGAACCGAACAACATAATCGAGGTGCGGCGTGACTAACGCAAGATATATCTGCAATATGACATTCTGCACTCTTATTACTTACACTTCTAGATATAACACCTAACATAATGCTACCACACTAGATGCATTACACCGCCCTGTGTGCACATATACATACCATCATCACTAAATGCAATGCCATAAATCATCACTATACATAACCCCATCCATCATCACTACCTATAACACCATCTATCATCACTATACTTAACACCGTCCATCATCACTATACTTAACACCACCAATCATCACTATATTTAACACCATCCATCATCACTATACTTAACACCACCCATCATCACTATACTTAACACCATGCATCATCACTATACTTAACACCATCCATCATCACTACATATAACACCATCCACCATCACTATTATACTTAACACCACCCATCATCACTATACTGAACACCACCCATCATCACTACATATAACACCACCCATCATCACTATACTTAACACCATCCATCATCACTACATATAACACCATCCATCATCGCTATACTTAACACCACCCATCATCACTATACTTAACACTACCCATCATCACTATACTTAAACTATCATCACTACATATAACACGATCCATCATCACTACATATAACACCATCCATCATCACTACATATAACACCATCCATCATCACTATACATAACACTACCCATCATCACTATACTTAAACTATCATCACTACAAATAACACGACCAATCATCACTACATATAATACCATCCATCAACACTACATATAACACCACCCATCACCACTGCATATAACACCACCCATCATCACTACATATAACACCATCCATCATCACTACATATAACACCATCCATCATCACTACATATAACACCATCCATCATCACTACATATAACACCACCCATCATCATCACTACATATAACATCATCCATCATCACTACATATAACACCATCCATCATCACTACATATAATACCATCCATCAACACTACATATAACACCACCCATCATCACTACATATAACACCATCCATCATCACTACATATAACACCACCCATCATCATCACTACATATAACATCATCCATCATCACTACATATAACACCATCCATCATCACTATACATAACACTACCCATCATCACTATACTTAGACTATCATCACTACATATAACACGACCAATCATCACTACATATAACACCATCCATCATCACTACATATAATACCATCCATCAACACTACATATAACACCACCCATCATCACTACATGTAACAACATCCATCATCACTACATATAAAATCATCCATCATCACTACATATAACCCATCCATCATCACTACATATAACACCACCCATCATCACTACTGTTAGGTTCTGAATAATAAGTTCTATATACAGGAGAGAACACAAACACCTGTATAGTTTTGTAGGTTCGGTTTACTGGATAAGAGTATGTACACAAAGGGGAGCAGCGCTCTCCCCGGCTAGGCTCCTGCTGGTCAACTGCTATAAGCGACGTATGGCAAGTGATACATTAGCAGCTTCCATACGTCGCCAGGCACATTAATTAAGCATGTGGGATATGGTAATAACATTGCCACACGCTGCTAGCTAGGCTGAATAAATAATACATAAATGGAGCACATACATAATATACATACATGATATATAATCCAGCATACATAATATACATACACCTCCCTCCCCCCTATACGCTCATAGCAAAGTCTTGAGCGGACCTTTTCTTTTGGATCCGTTCTGAGCGTCGAGGGACTTCATCACTGGGAAGGGTATGGGACTCAACACTGGTGGCGGGGCCAGCAGAAGGCATTGTTACGGGTCGGAGAAAACGGCGGTTCCTCCACCACACACGACCACTGGGTAACCGCACCTGGTAGTCCGGTGACCTGCCAAGACCCATGACTACGCCTACTTTGTCCCAACGTAGGGAGGTCGGGTCCTGAACACGGACTTGGGTGTCGACACTCAACCTGGGGAGAGAGCGGGCGTGGTCGTTGTAGCGGGCGACGACGTCCTGAACACGTTCGGCGGCTCGGCGATCACAATCCTCTGTCTTGGCCTGCCACTCCTTGGAGAAGGATTGAGGGTGAGCAGGGACACAAGAACGAAGGGGGCGTCCATACAAAACCTGGGCAGGGGAGCGTCCGGTGTAGTTAGGTGTGTTGCGGAGTTCAAGAAGACCCCTGTCGAAGGCCTCGCAGTCAATGTTCCCAGAAGGGGCCACCTTAAGGATGAGGTGCTTCAGGGATTTGACAGCAGCCTCAGCGTGGCCGTTGGACTGCGGGTAATGGGGCGATGACAACACATGCCGGACTCCCCATCGGTCAATGAACACAGCAAAGTCCCGGCTTGTGAACTGAGGCCCTCCGTCGGTTCGCAGGCGTACAGGAACGCCCACGTCACGGAAGTAGTGGCGGAACTTGCTGATGGTGGCGGCAGACGTCGTGTCATTACCGCACTTGATGACAACCGGCCAACCAGAGAGACGGTCGACGATAACGAGGAAGGACTTTCCTGACACACAGAAAAAGTCGGCCGACACAGACTCAAAGGGGCGGGTGGGGTTGTCGTCACTCATAAAGGGTTCCTGCTGCTGGCTGGGTTGTAATATGTGGCGGGGCTTACACACCTGGACAGCATTGGAGATGTCGGGGTCGATGCCAGGCCGGAACACAGTCTGTCTTGCACGCCGTTTGGTGGCCTCGGCTCCACAGTGACTGTCGTGGAGGCGAGCCAAGGCGTGGAGACTTGAAGCAGCAGGGACAACTACCGAAGGAGAGGTGTCACTGGCCAGAGGTAGGGGTAGGGCGGCAGCAGGGTAGTTGATGCTCCCTTCGTGCACCCTGTTGGCGTGTTTTACCTCGAGAATAGGTTTGGGGAAGTCCTGGGAGATGATGGCCAACTCCTGACAATGTCTGTAGGACAGCAAAGGAGTCTGGACACCGTTATGCACATCAATCCAGGCTTGACACGACCTGTTGCCAAAGGTGACTTGTGCTTGGAGTGAACCCAGGGCCGGGGTCATCTGTGAACCATCTGCCATAAAGCGGAGATCCTTGGGGGGCGGTCCTAGATCACTTGGAGAGAGCCCCAAGCATTGCAAATGCTGGGGACCGATGACTGTAGCATCAGCGCCGGTGTCGGGCAACATCTGAAGACGGGATGACACACTGCGGTAGGTCACAATGACACTGATGTACTGGGGGACTTTAGTCCTGGGACGCTGGGGGGAGCACACATTCCTAATGTGGCTCGAGCGTTGTCAAGAGTCGTCGTACCTCTGATTGGAAGACTGTGGGCGGCCCTCTCTGGTGGAAGGGGGCTGAAGCTTCCGCCGACGCGGTCCCTTGGGTATGTTGGAAGGGCAACACTTGTCATAGTGGCCCAGACGACCACACACATTGCACTGGACGCGTTTGGCTGGGCACCGTACTGTGAGTGACCAGTGGCCCTTACGGTCACAACTGTTGCAGGTAGACTGAGCAGCTGGACACACCTGTGTTCCGTGCTGCTTACCACAGTTGTTGCAAAATAAACCGGGCGTGGACGTGGTGGGCGAAGGCGTAGGAACAGACTTCTTGTCCTTCTTGTACCGGGACACAGCGCGTACAGCTGTAGGGGGAGCACGGATGGCAGAGGTGGCACACCTGGCAGCCTCATAGGAGCGACATATCGTCAACACATCCTTAAGAGAAGAGGAAGAGTCGAGGGAGGTGAGGCGTTGGACAAGTTCCTCGTCCTTAACACCCATCAGGATCACCTGCCTCAACTGGGTCTCCTCGCACTGCTGGTGGTGGCCTGGACATATATCTACCTCTTCCGAGGCTCTCTTAAGACGCACGTAAAAGGCATCAAAAGACTCACCCTCCATCTGTCTGCAGCTAAACAATTCCCTCCTGCGCAGAGCTTCATTCTGCTGTCCTTTGATGTGCCGTTGTAGAACGTCCAGTACCTCCTCTACAGACAGCGAAGAGGTTGGGGGTACCTGCAACGTATGTTCCAAGACACGCTGAATTTCCAAGGACAGGCACATACGCAGCTGGATGAGTTGTTTAGGCTGTGACAAACTCTGGAGATCCACCATTGTAGAATAATCAGTCCACCGTCGCCGCCATTCACGAAAAGTCTGGAAAGTCTCATCAGGCTTCAAGATGGGCGGCGTTTGAGCTGCTGCTTTAGGTGGGGCTGGGGGGCGTGAAGGAAGCATGGATGAGGTATCTGAACCAGTCAGTACCGAGGCAGTGTTAGAGCCAGGGGCTTGGTTAACAGTGAGGCGAGATATCAAGGCTTCAAACCGTTCACTGTCTTCCAATCTCCGTTGGTGGTCTCGTTCTGCCTCTGCTTGCCTTCTGTGCTCATCCGCCAAACGTCTGTGAGCTTCATCCTCGCGTTTCTCATCTCTCATAAACTTCAGTAAAGCAATTATCTCTGGAGACAACGCTGAATATTGAGGTGAGGGACTGCGCGATGTGGGGGCTGGAGCGTCGTGGCCGGCCTGGTCATCCATCTCTGCGGGGCTATCACCCGCCTGACTCATCCAGGCGCTGGGTCCACGGCTACGTAAGGCATGAGACATGACTACTTCATCTGTGTACTGTGTCTTAAATCAGTGTTGACCGGTCAGCCCGTCGTATCAACAAGATTTCAGACAAAAAAATTAATTAAATACACAGATAAGTAGATTATATATATAAAATATATATAAGGAAGCCGCGCGGTCAGCGAGTGTTAGTACATGTATGTGTGTGAGTGTGTGTCCCGGGCGGGCAAAGCGTCTCGCCCCAGCTGTGAGGGGGGGTGGAGGCGGCGCTGTGAGGGGGGGAAAGGGAGAAGCGCGGCGACTCCCAGTCAGTCCAGTTACCCTCAGAACGCGGTCAGTGACGGGTGCACTGAACTCTACTCCTTACAAATGCCCAGAACGTGCCGTATACCTTGGGAATCCTTTAGAACAAGGTCACACATGAATGGCACGAAACACACAATGCGCTAAACACTTCACAGAAAATCACTGTCACTGACACTGCTCAAAGTTGCGAAATTCTTCGAGCAGGGATGACGCGCGGGAGTTGACCCAAGGCTTGACCCAAGGCGGGAGGGGTCCATAGCCGGCTTTCCACAAACTTTGCACTATCACTCGTAATTATCCAGTAAGACTACGCACTGCGCCATGTTAGGTTCTGAATAATAAGTTCTATATACAGGAGAGAACACAAACACCTGTATAGTTTTGTAGGTTCGGTTTACTGGATAAGAGTATGTACACAAAGGGGAGCAGCGCTCTCCCCGGCTAGGCTCCTGCTGGTCAACTGCTATAGGCGACGTATGGCAAGTGATACATTAGCAGCTTCCATACGTCGCCAGGCACATTAATTAAGCATGTGGGATATGGTAATAACATTGCCACACGCTGCTAGCTAGGCTGAATAAATAATACATAAATGGAGCACATACATAATATACATACATGATATATAATCCAGCATACATAAAATACA